>PISW01004575.1:43525-160920 GCA_004023785.1 Mungos mungo | reverse complement strand
TCTCCACGCACCCCTGTGTGACGTTTTCAGCCTCCATGCTTTTGCTGCAATGGGAACAGAGATCCTGGTTACTTTGTTCCTCTGCAGTGACATTCCCTTAAGCAAGAGTCCTGAGCTCGTTTCGGTTGTGCCTGCACAACGCCTTGGCCTTCACTTCATTCCTGAATTGGAATCACCGTTCAGATGTTTCTTCTGCACTAGGGTTTCCAATGCGCGGAATTGGAAAGCGTGCCTGCGCTTGGTCTCCCCTATGCATCTGATTCGCCCCTGAGGGAAAGGACATGAGCTGTGCCCAAGTTTGGGGCAGAATGAAGCAGCAAGCCTTACAAAACACAGCTTTGTCACGTTTTCAGCCTTCATGCTTTTGGTGCATAGGGAACAGAGTTCCTGGTTTCCTTGTTCCTCTGCAAGTGACAGTCCCCTAAGAAAGACGCCTGAGCACGTTTGGGTTGTACCAGCGCAATGCCTTGACCTTCACTTCGTTCCTGGAAAGGAATCACGTTTCAGAAGTTTCTTCGGAACTGGGGTTTCCAATGCGAGGAATTGGAACCCATGCCTGCGCTTGGTCTCCCCTAGGCACAAGATTCGCCCCTGCGGGAAAGGATATGAGCAGTGCCCCAGTGTGGTGCAGAATGAAGCAGCTTGACTTACAAAGCACCGCTTTGTCACGTTTTCAGTCTTCATGCTTTTGGTGCATTGTGATCAGAGTTCCTGGGTCCTTGTTCCTCTGCAAGTGACACTCCCGAAAGAACGACGCCTGAGCACGTTTTGGTTGCACCAGCGCAATGCCTTGACGTTCCCTTCCTTCCTTTATAGGAATCACCGTTCAGATGTTTCTTCGGCACTAAGTTTTGCAAACCTTGGAATTGGAAGGCAGGCCAGGACTGGGTCACGCTGGATCCCCATTTTGCCACTGCGAGAATGGGACATGAGCAGTGCCCAAGTGTGGTGGAGAATGAATTGGCGTGACTTTCCACGCACCCCTGTGTGACGTTTTCAGCCTCCATGCTTTTGCTGCAATGGGAACAGAGATTCTGGTTTCTGTGTTCCTCTCGAGGTGACAGTCCCCTAAGCAAGAGTCCTGAGCCCGTTTCGGTTGTGCCAGCGCAACGTCTTGGCCTTCACTTCATTCCTGGAAAGGAATCACCGTTCAGATATTTCTTCGGCACTGGGTTTCCAAACCTTGGAATAGGAAAGCAGGCCAGGACTGGGTCACGCTGGACACCCAATTAGCCACTGTGGGGAAGGACATGAACAGAGCCCAAGTGTGGTGCAGAATGAATTGGCGTGACTTACCAAGCACCACTGTGTCACGTTTTCAGCCTCCATGCTTTTGCAGCAATGGGAACGGAGATCCTGGTTTCTTTGTTCTTCTGCAGGTGACAGTCCCCTAAGCAAGAGTCATGACCTCGTTTCGGTTGTGCCAGCGCAACACCTTGGTCTTCACTTCATTCCTGAATTGGAATCACCGTTCTTCTGCACTGGGGTTTCCAATGCGCGGAATTGGAAAGCGTGACTGCTCTTGGTCACCCCTATGCACCTGTTTCGCCCCTGCGGGAAAGGAAATGAGCTGTGCCCAAGTTTGGTGCAGAATGAAGCAGCCAGACTTACAAAGCACCGCTTTGTCACGTTTTCAGCCTTCATGCTTTTTGTGCATTGGGAACAGATTTCCTGGTTTCCTTGCTCCTCTCCAATGGAAGGTCCCCTACGAAAGACGCCTGAGCACGTTTGGGTTGTGCCAGCGCAATGCCTTGACCTTCACTTCATTTCTGGAAAGGAATCACCGTTCAGATATTTCTTCTGCACTGGGGTTTCCAAACGTGCGAAATTGGAACACAGGCCAGGGCTGGGTCCCCCCTGGATGCCCAATTCGCCACTGTGGGATTGGGACATGAGCAGTGCCCAAGTGTGGTGCAGAACGAATTGTTGTGACTTTCCAAGCACCAGTCTGTCAGGTTTTATGCCTCCATGCTTTTGCAGCAATGGGAACAGAGATCCTCGTTTCTTTTTTTCCTCTGCAGGTGACAGTCCCCTAAGCAAGAGTCCTGGGCTCGTTTCGGTTGTGCCAGCGCAACGCCTTGGCCTTCATTCATTCCTGGAAAGGAATCACCGTTCAGATGTTTCTTCTGCACTGGGGTTTCCAAACCATGGAATAGGGAGGCAGGCCAGGACTCGGTCACGCTGGATACCCAATTTGCCACCTCGGGAAAGGACATGAACAGAGCCCAAGTGTGGTGCAGAATGAGTTGGCGTGACTTACCAAGCACCACTGTGTGACGTTTTCAGCCTCCATGCTCTTGCAGCAATGGTAACAGAGATCCTGGTTTCCTTGTTGTTCTGCAAGTTACAGTCCCGTAAGCAAGAGTCCTGAGCTCGTTTCGGCTGTGCCAGCCCAACGCCTTGGCCTTCACTTCATTCCTGAAATGGAATCACTGTTGGGAAGTTTCTTCTGCACTGCGGTTTCCAAACCTTGGAATAGGAAAGCAGGCCAGGGCTGGGTCCCCCCGGAAGCCCAATTCACCACTGCGGGCATAGGACATGAGCAGTGCCCAAGTGTGGTGCAAAATGAATCGTCACGACTTACCAAGCACCACTGTGTCACCTTTTCAGCCTCCATGTTTTTGCAGCAATGAGAACAGAGATCCTGGTTTCCTTGTTCCTCTGCAAGAGAGAGTCCCTGAAGAAAGACGCCTGAGCACGTTTTGGCTGTGCCAGCGCAACGCCTTGGCCTTTTCTTCTTTCCTGAAATGGAATCACCGTTCGGATGTTTCTTCTGCACTGTGGTTTCCAGTGCGCGGAATTGGAACACAGGCCAGGTCTGGGTCCCCCCTGGTGACCTGATTCGCGCCTGCGGGAAAGGACATGAGCAGTGCCCAAGTGTGGTGTAGAATGAATCGGCCTGACTTACGAAGCACCGCATTGTCACGTTTTCAGCCTTCATGCTTTTGGTGCATTGGGAACAGATTTCCTGGTTTCCTTGCTTTTCTGCAAATGAGAGTCCCCTAGAAAGACGCCTGAGCACGTTTTGGCTGTGCCAGCGCAACGCCTTGGCCTTCACTTCATTTCTGAAATGGAATCACTGTTCAGATGTTTCTTCTGCACTGGAGTTTCCAAACCTTGGAATAGGAAGTCAGGCCAGGGCTGGGTCCCCCCTGGATGCCCAATTCGCCACTGCGGGAAAGGACATGAAGAGAGCCGAAGTGTGGTGAAGAATGAATTGGCGTGACTCACCAAGCACCTCTTTGTCACGTTTTCAGCCTTCATGCTTTTGGTGCATTGAGAACAGAGTTCCTGGTTTCCTAACTTTTCTACACGTGTGAGTCGCCTAAGAAAGACGACTAGGCACGTTTTGTCTGTGCCAGCACAACGCCTTGGCCTTCACTTCATTCCTAAATGGAATCACCGTTCAGATGTTTCTTCTGCACTAGGGTTTTTAATGTGCGGAATTGGAATGCAGGCCAGGGCTTGGTCCCCCCATGGGGACCCGATTTGCCCCTGTGGGTAAGGACATGAGCAGAGCCCAAGTGTGGTGCAGAATGAATTGGCGTGACTTACCAAGCACCACTGTGTCACGTTTTCAGCCTCCATGCTTTTGCAGCAATGAGAACAGAGACCCTGGTTTCCTTGTTTTTCTGGAAGTAACCGTCCTTTTAGAAAGACTCCTGAGCACGATTCGGCGTGCCAGCGCAACGCATTGCCCTTCCCTTCATTCCTGAAATGGTATCATGGTTCACCTGTTTCTTCTGCATTGCGGTTTCCAAAGCGCGGAATTGGAACGCATGCTAGGGCTGGTTCCCCCATGGGGACCCGATTCGCCACTGCGGGAAAGGACATGAACAGAGCCCAAGTGTGGAGCAAATGAATCGGCATGACTTACCAAGCACCGCTTTGTCACGTTTTCAGCTTTCATGCTTTTGCAGCATTGGGAACCGAGATCCTGGTTTCCTTGTTTTTCTGCAAGTGACAGTCACCTAATCAAGAGTCCTGAGCTCGTTTCGGCTGTGCCAGCGCAACGCCTTGGCCTTCACTTCATTCCTGAAATGGCATCACGGTTCAGATGTTTCTTCTGCACTGGGGTTTTCAAAGCGCGGAATTGGAACGCATGCCAGCGCTGGGTCCCCCCTGGGGACCCGATTCGCCACTCTAGGAAAATGACATGTGTAGTGAACATGTGTGGTGCAGAATGAATCGGAGTGACTACAAAGTTTCCCTTTGTCACGTTTTAAGCCACCATGCTTTTGCAGCATTGGGGACAGAGATCCTGGTTTCCTTGTTCTTCAGCAATTGACAGTCCCCTAAGCAAGTCTCCCCACCACCTTTCAGTTTCATTGGCTTCCATCAGTCCTGAATTGAGGTCATGGTTCTGGTGTTTCTTCTGCACTGGGGTGTTTTCTGCGTATAATTTTAACCCATGCCAGGGCTGGGTTTCTGATAGGGACACGATTCCCATCTCTGGGAAGAGCTCACCACCTGGGTCCAAATGTGGTGCAGAGTGAATAGGCATGATGTACGGTGCACCACTTTGACTCGTATCAGCCTCCATGCTTTTGCAGCATTGGGACAGGGATCCCCGTGTCCCTTTTCCTGAGCAAGACACAGTTCCCTAATCAAGACTGCGGACCACCTTTCACCTGATCCAGCCCAACTGATTCGCCTTCACTTCAGTCCTGAAATGAGATCATGGTTCTGGTGTTTCTTCTGCACTGGTGTTTCCTCTGGGTGTAATTCTAACCCTTGTCAAGGCTTGGTTTCCCATGGGGACCCAACACCCTGCTCTGGGAAAAGCACACACCCCAGACCCAAATTTGTGTGGAGCGAATCGACGTGAAGTAAGGAGCACCACTTTGACATGCATGCTTTTGCAGATTTGGGGACAGAGATCCCTGTCCCTGTTCCTGAGCAAGACACTCCTCTAAGCAAAACTCCCCACCACCTTTCAGCTGAGCCAGCCGAACGCATTGGACTTCACATCAGACCTGAAATGAGATCATGGTTCTGGTGTTTCTTCTGCACTGGTGTTTCCTCTGGGTGTAATTCTAACCCTTGTCGGGGCTTGATCTCCCATGGAGACTCGAGTCAAGCTCTGGGAAAAGCTCACAACCCAGGCCCAAATGTGGTGCAGAGTGAATCAGCGTGAAGTAAGGAGCACCACTCTGACACCTATTCAGCCTCCATGCTTTTGCAGCATTGGGGACTGGGACCCCAGTGTCCCTCTTCCTGAGCAAGACACAGTTCCCTAAGCAAGACTCCCCACCAACTTTCAGCTGAGCCAGCCCAACTCAGTGGCCTTCACATCAGTCCTGAAATGAGATCATGTTTCTGGTGTTTCTTCTGCACTGCTGTTTCCTCTGAGTGTAATTCTAACCCTTGTTGTGGCTCTGTCTCCCATGGGACCCGAGTCCCAGCTCCAGGAAAGCTCATGACCTGGGCCCACATGTGGTGCAGGGTGAATCGGCATAAAGTAGGGAGCACCACTTTGACATGTATTCAGCCTACATGCTTTTGCAGCACTGGGAACAGAGATCCCGGTGTCCCTGTTCCTGAGCAAGTGAAAGTCCCCAACGCAGCACTCCCCACCACCTGTCAGCTGAGCCAGCTCAATGCATTGGCCTTCACATCAGTCTTCAAATGAGATTGCGGTACTGGTGTTGCTTCTGCACTGGTGTTTCCTCTGGGAGTAATTCTGACCCAGCTGAGGCTGGGTCTCCCACGGGGACCCGATTCCCAACTCTGGGTAAAGCTCATGACCGGGGCCCACATATGGTGCAGAGTGAATCAGTGTGAAGTAGGGAGCACCATTTTGACACGTATTCAGCCTCCATGCTTTTGCAGCACTGGGGACAGAGATCCCAGTGTCCCTGTTCCTGAGCAAGACACAGTCCCCTAAACAACACTCCTCACCACCTTTCAGCTGAGCCAGCCCAACGCATTGGCCTTCACATCAGTCCTGAAATGAGATCACGGTAATGGTGTTTCTTGTCTACTGTGACTCCCCTGGTTGGAACCCTAACCCTTGCTGTGCCTCTGTCCCCGTTGGGGCCCCGAGTCCCAGCTCTGGGAATAGCTCAAGACCTGGGCCCAAATGTGGTGCACAGTGAAGCTGTGTGAGGTACCGAGCACCACTTTGACACGTATTCAGCCTGCATGTTTTTGCAGAGTTCCTGGTGTCCCTGGACCTGAGAATGGGACAGTCTTCTACGAAAGCCTTCCCTCCACCTCTCAGCTGAGACAGCCCCAACCTCGGCCTTCACATCAGTCCTGAAATGAGATCATGGGACTTGTGTTCCTTCTGTGCTAGTGTTTCCTCTGGGTATTATTCTAACCCTTACAGAGTCTCTGTCCTCCATGGAGCCCCCATCCAAGCTCTAGGAAAAGCTCAAGACCTGGGCCCAAATGTGGTGCAGAGTGAATCGGCATGAAGTAGGGAGCACCACTTTGAGACATATTCAGCCTGCAAGCTTTTGCAGCATGGGGGACAGAGATCCCAGTGTTCCTGGACCTGAGCTAGAAATGGTCCCCTACCCAAGACTACACTCAACCTTTCAGCTGAGTCAGCCCCCCATTCGCCCTTCACATAAGTCCTCAAATGAGATCGCAGGACTGGTGTTGCTTCTGCACTGTCGATTCCCCTGGGTGTTATTCATTCCATTGCCTTGGTTCTGTCCCCCTTGGGGCCCTGAGTCCCAGCTCTGGGAAATGCTCAAGCCCTGGGCCCCAATGTGGTGCAGAGTGAATCGGCGTGAAGTACCGAGCACCACTTTGACATATATTCAGCCTGCATGCTTTTGCAGCATTGTGGACAGAGATCACGTGTCCCTGGTCCTGCACAAGAGACAGTCTCCTTAGCAAGACTTTCTATCACATTTCAGCTGAGCCATCCCCGCACATTGGCCCTCACTTCAGTTTTCAAGAGAGATCACAGGACTGGTGTAGCTTCTACCCTGGCCACTCCCCTGGGTGGAACCCTAACCCTATTCCTGGCACTGTCCCCCATGGGGACTCAGCCCAGGGTTCAGCAAAAAATGGGGCCCCAGGCCCAGGAATTTTTCAGGGTACATCGGCATGACACAGAGAGCTGCAAGATACCATGTCTTCAGCCTCCATGCTGTTGCAGGGTGGTGGACCAGAAACACGGTGTCACTGGACCAGAGCGAAGAACAGTCCACGAAAACCCCAGAACAAAGCTCTGATGATAACTTGCCATGTGCCCTAAAACAGAACTCTGAGCAGATGATTTTCTGAGTGGCAGACTGGTTGCTGGGGCCTTCTGGGATCTAACCCTAACCCTAGGCACGGATCTATAGCTCACCCTAATCCTAAGCTGACCCCTAAACTCCCAGACAGTTTTCAGCTAAGCCATCCCCGTGCATCTGCCCTCACTTCAGATTTCAAGGCAGATCACGGGGCTGGTGTTGCTTCTGCCCTGGTGGCTCCTCTGTGTGGATCCCTAACACTAGCAATGGCACTGTCCCCCATGGGTCCCCAACCCTGAGATCAGCAAAAGCTTGGACCCCAGGCACAGAAGTTTTACAAGGTGAATCAGCATGAAATAGAGAACAGCAACATGCCATGTCTTCCTCCTGCGTGTTCTTGCATGGTGGGGGACGAAGGTCCCGGTGTCCCTGGACCCGAGCGAGAAATGGTCCCCCGAACCCCAGGACAAAGCCCTGGCGGTAACTTGCCATGCACCCTAAACTCTGCCCTCTGGGTAGACACTTTTCCAAGTGGCAGACTTTACTGGAGACTCCTGGGATCTAACCCTAACCCTAGCCACACTTCTACAGCTCACCTTAACCCTACGCAGACCCCTTGACTCCCTGACAGTTTTCAGCTGAGCCATCTCTGCACATTGGCCCTCACTTCAGTTTTCAAGGGAGATCACGGGACCAGTGTTACTTCTGCCCTGGCGTCTCCTCTGTGAGGATCCCTAACGGTAGCCATGTCATTGTCCCCCACGAGTCCCCAGCCCTGATTTAAGCAAAAGCCTGGGCCCCAGGCACAGAAGTTGTGCTGGGTGAATCGGCGTGACATAAAGAGCACCAACATGCCATGTCTTCAGTCTGCATGCTGTCGCAGGGTGGGGGACAAAGGTCCTGGTGTCCCTGGACGTGAGCGAGAGACGGTCCCCCAAAACCCAGGGCAAAGCCTTGCCGGCAACTTGCCTTGGGCCCTAAATTCAGCCTTCTGGGCAGAGGATTTTTTGTCTGGCTGATCAGTTGCTGGAGGCTCCTGGGATGTAACCCTAACCCTAGCCACAAATCTACAGCTCACCCTAACACTAAGCCAACCTCCTAGATTCTCCGCCACCTTTCAGCTTGGCCATCCCCACACATCGGCCCTCACTTCAGTTTTCAAGAACGATCACGGGACAAGTGTTGCTTCTGCCCTGGTGACTCCTCTGTGTGGATCCCTAACTATCCATGGCACTGTTCTGTATGGGTCCCCAGCCTCAATTTCAGGAAAAGCTTGGGCCCCAGGCACAGAAGTGTTGAAGGTGAATTGGCGTGACATAGAGAGCACAAACATGCCATGTCTTCAGTCTGCATGTTGTCACAGGGTGGGGAAGAAGGTCCCATTGTCCCTGGACCTGAGCGAGAGATGGTCCCCCGAGCACCAGGACAAAGCCTTGCCCGCAACTTGAAATGTGCCCTAAACTCAGCCCTCTGGGCAGACTCTTTTATGCCTGGCAGATCATGTGCTAGAGCCTCCTGGGACCTCACCCTAAACCTAGCCAGGTATCTACAGCTCACCCTAATCTTAAGCCCACGCCCGAGACTTCCTGCCACCTTTCAGTTAAGCCAGCCTCACGCATCAGCCCTCACTTCACTCCTCAAATGAGATCACGGGACTGGTGTTGTTTCTGCACTGGAGATCCCCCTGGGTGGAACTCTAGCCTTTGCTGAGGCTCTGTCCCCCATGGGGCTCTGAATCCCAGCTCCGGGAAAGCTCATGACCTGGGCCCAAATGTGGTGCAGGGTGAATAAAGGTGAAGTTCGCAGCACCACTTTGACACGTATTCAGCCTGCATGCTGTCACAGCCTGGGGGACAGAGATCACGGGGTCCCTGGACCTGAGTGAGAGACGGTCCCCTAACCCCAGGACAAATCTCTGCTGGCAATTTGCCATGCATCCTAATCTCAGCCTTATGGGCAGACTGTTTTTCGCATGGTGGATAGGTTGCTGGATCCTCCTGAAGATCCAACACTAAGGCTAGCCACACATCTACATCTCACCCTAACCCTAAGCTGACCCATGAGACTCCATGCCACCTTTCTGCTGAGCCAACTCATAGTCCTCACTTCATTCCTCAAATGAAATCACTGGACTGGTGTAGCTGCTGCCCTGGCGACTCCCAAGGGTAGAACCATAACCCTTGATGTGACACTGTTTCCCATGGGGCCCCAGGCCCTGGGTCAGGAAAAGCTGGGACCACAGGCTTAGAACCTGTGCAGGGTGAATCGGCATGATATAGAGATCCCCACCACGCTATGTCCTCAGCCTGCATGCTGTCGTAGTGTGGGGGACGGTAGTCCTGTTGTCCCTGGACCTGAGCGATAGACCATCCCTCGAAACCTAGGGAAACGTCCTTCCTGCAACTTGCCAGGAGCCATAAACTCAGCCCTCTGGGCAGATGCTATTCCGAGTGGCGAACCCTTGGCCAGAGCCTCCTGGGATCTAACCCTAACCCTAGGCACAGATCTACAGCTCAACCTAACCCTAAGTGGACCCCTAGACTCCCCGACATTTTTCAGCTGAACCAGCCACGGACATCAGCCCTCACTTCGGTTTTCAAGGAAGATCACGGGACTGGTGTGACTTCTGCCCTGGCAACCCCCCTGTGTGGATCCCTAACCTGAGACGTGGCACTGACTCCCATGGGCCACAGGCACAGAAATTTTGAAGGGTGAATTGGCATGACATAGAGAGCACCAAGATGCCATGTCTTCAGCCTGCATGCTGTCGCAGGTTGGGGGACAAAGATCCTGGTGTTCCTGGACCTGAGAGAGGGACCCCGAGCCCCAGGGCAAAGCCCTACAGGCAACTTGCCATGCCCCCTAAACTCAGCCTTCTGGGCAGACGCTTTTCCGCCTGGAGAATCTATTGCTGGAGCCACCTGGACCTAACACTAACCCTAGTCAGGGATCTAGAGCTCACCCTAATCTTAAACACACACCTGAGACTGCCTGTGACCTATCAGCTGAGCCAGCCCCATGCATCGGCCCTAACTTCAGTCCTCGAATGAGATCATTGGACTGGCATTACTTCTGCCCTGGCAACTCCCCTGTGTGGATCCCTAACCTGAGACATGGCACTGTCCCCCATGGGGTCCCAGCACTGGGTTCAGCAAAAGCTGGGGCCCCAGGCCCACAAATTTTCAGAGTGAATCGGCTTGACATAGAGAACTGCAATGCAAGATGCCATGTCTTCAGCCTGCATGCTGTCTTAGGGTAGGGGAAACGGATCCCAGTGTCCCTGGACATGAGCGAGAGAAGGTCCCCTGAACCCCAGGAAAAAGCATCGATGGTAATTGGCCATGCGACCTAAACTCAGCCTTCTGGGCAGATGCTTTTCTGCCTGGCGGATCGGTTGCTGGAGCCTCCTGGGATCTAACCCTAAACCTAGCCACGTATCTACAGCAGACCCTAACCCTAAGCCTTCCCCCTAGACTCCCTGCCACCTTTCAGCTGAGCCAGCCCCATGCATCAGCCCTCACTTCAGTCCTCAAGGGAGATCTCAGGACTGGTGTTGTTTCTGCCCTGGTGACTCCCCTGGGTGGAACCCTATCCCTATATGGGGAACTGTCCCCACAGAGCAATGGGACAGGGGTCTTAGAAAAGCACCCTGGGCCCAGAGCTGTGCTAGGTGAACCATCTTGCTATATGGACACCATCATGGCTTGTTTTAAGC
Organism: Mungos mungo; assembly: GCA_004023785.1. Classification (NCBI taxonomy): domain Eukaryota; kingdom Metazoa; phylum Chordata; class Mammalia; order Carnivora; family Herpestidae; genus Mungos; species Mungos mungo. The sequence continues at coordinate 150,012 of PISW01004575.1, read as the reverse complement.
CCACATGCTGTTGCACAGTGGGAAATGAAGGTCCCTATGTCCCCAAAGCTGAGGGAGAAAGGTCTCCCGAATGCAAAGGGAAAGCCTGGCTGACAGCTTGTCATGTGCGCTGAACTCAGCCTTCTGGGGGGACTTTTCTACTGCTCGTTGAACCTTTTTAAGAGCGTCCTGGGATCTTACTCTTACCCTAACCACGGATCTCCAGATAACCCTAAACCTAGACCTACACACAGGGCTCATCTTAAACTTTCAAGTGAGCCAGAGAGGCACATTGGCCCACACTTCACGCATGTTGTTGGATATAGCCATGGCTAGGCTTAGGTATCCTCCCAGGAAAGTCTCCCTTGAGGACTGAGTGAGGGCCGATGCATGGGGCTGACTCAGCTGAAAGGTTGTGGTGAGCCATTGTGGTCGGTCTTAGGGTTAGTGTAAGCTATAGATCAGCAGCAAGGGTTAGGGTTAGATCCCAGGCGGCTCCAGCAAAGAATCCACCAGGTGTAAAAGTGTCTGCCCAAAGGACTGAGTTGAGGGTGCATATGGCATGGTGCCTGACAGGCTTTTCTTTGGGGTTCAGGCACTCTCTCACAGGTCCGGGAACAATGGAATCTGCGTCCCCCAAGGTGGGACAGCATGCAGTCTGAAAACATGGCATGGTGGTGCTGCTTGTATCATGACAATTCACATTGAACCACTTTAGAGTCCCGGGGCCAAGCTTTTCCCTGACCCATGGCTCAGGGCCCCATGGAGGACAGGGCCCCAGCTACCATTAGGGTTCCACCCAGGGGAGTCAATAGGATGGAGCAACATTATCCCGATAACCCCTTTGAGGACTGATGTGAGGCCCGAGGCCCAAAGCCCGGGGCTGGCTCGGCTGAAAGTTTGCAGTTAGCCATGAGAATCGGTCTTAGGGTTAGGGTGAGGTGTAGATCATCGGCTATAGTTAGGGTTAAATCCCAGGAGGCTCCAGGAACCTATCCGCCAGGTAGAAAAGCATCTGCCCAGAGGGCTGAGTTTACGGCTGCTGGTAGGTTGTGGGCAGGACCTTGCCCTAGGGTTTGGGGACCGTCTATGGCTCAGGTCCAAGAACAACAGGACTACCGACCCCCACACTGCAACAGTATGCAGGGAGAAGACATGGCAGGGTGGGGCTCTCTATGAAACGCTGATTCACCCTGCACAGCTTCTGGACCTGTGGCCCCAGCTTTTCCTGAACCTGGGCCTGGGTCCCCAAGGGGGACAGTGCCACATCAAGGGATATGGTTCCACCCAGGGGAGTTTCCAGGGCAGCAGGTACACCAGTCCCTTGATCTCCCTTGAAAACTGAGGTGAGGACTGATGTGCGGGGTTGGCACAGCTGAAAGGTGGCGGGGAGTCTTGGGGGTTGGCTTCACATTAGGGTGAGCAGTAGATCCTTGGCTAAGGTTAGATCCCAGGAGGCTCCAGCAACCAAATGCCAAGCGGAAAAGAGTCTGCCCAAAGGGCTGAGTTTAGGGTGCATGACAAGCTGCCAGCAGGGATTTGTCCTGGGGTTAGGGGACTGTCTCTCCCTCAGGTCCAGGAACACAGGGATCTCTGTCTCTCAGGCTGCGACAGCATGCAGGCTGAAAATGTGGCAAAGTGGCGCTCCGTACGTCACAACAATTCACCCCGAACCACTTCTGGGCCCAGGTTTTAAGCTTTTCCCAGACCTGGGACCTGGGGCCACATGGGGGACTGAGCCATTGCTAGGGTTGGGTTCCTCCCAGGGGAGTTGCCAGGGCAGAAGCAACACCAGTCCTGTGATCTCTTTGAGGACTAAAGTTAGAACCCATGCGCAAGGCTGGCTCAGTTTAAGGATGGGAAGGAGTCTCGGGGGTCAGCTGAAGGTTAGTGTGAGTTCTATATCTGTGGCTAGGGTTAGGTTTCAATTCCAGGAGCTTCAGCAACTGATCCACCTTGTGGAAAAGCGTTTGCTCAGTGGGCTGTGTTTGGGGCCCATGGCGAGTTACTGGCAGAGCTTTGCCCTGGGGTTCAGTAGACAGTTTCTCGCTTAGGTCCAGGGACACTGGGACCTTTGTCCCCCACTTCGGGACAGCATACAGGCTGAATACATGGTAATTAGGTGCTCCTTACACCACAGCGATTCACCCTGCAACACTTCTGGGCCCTGGTCTTGAGCTTTTCTGGTCCTAGGACTCAGTGCCCCATGGGGTCAGAGCTGAGGTGAGGGTTGGGTTCCATCCAGGGGAGTCGCCAGGGCAGAAGCAACACCAGTCCTGTCATCTCCCTTAAGGATTGAAGTGATGGCCGATGAGCAGGACAGGCTCAGCTGAAAGGTCACGGGGATGCTAGAGGGTGGGCCTAGATATAGGGTGAGCTGTAGATACGTGGCTAAAGTTAAGGTTGAATCCCAGGAGGCTCCAGTAACCAATGAGCCAGCGGAAAAGCATCTACCCAGAGGGCTGAGTTTAGGGCGCATGGCTAGTTGCTGGCAGGACTTTGCCCTGAGGTTCAAGGGACCGTCTCTCACTCACGTCCTAGAACACCGGGACCCCTGTCCCCAAAGCTGAGACAGCATATAGGCTCATGACATGGCATGTTGGTGATCTCTGTGTCACACCGATTCACCCTGCACAACCTATGGGCCTGGGTCCCCAGATTTCCCTGAACCAGGGGCTAGGGCCTCATGGGGGACATTGCCATGGCTAGTGTTAAGGTTCCACCCAGGGGAATCGCCAGGGAAGAATCAACACCAGTCTCGTGATCTCCCTTGAAAACTGAAGTGAGGGCCGATGTGCGGGGATGGCTCAGATGAATGGTGGTGGGTGGTCTAGGGGTTCGGCTTAGGGTTAAGGTGAGCTGTAGATATGTGCCTAGTTTAGGTTTAGATCCCAGGAGGCTCCAGCAACCGATCAGCCAGGGGGAAAAGCATCTGCCCAGAATGCTAAGTTTAGGACGCATGGCAAATTGCCCACAGGGCTTTATGCTGGGGATGGGCGACAGTCTCTCGCTCAGGTCCAGGGACACCGGGACCTCCATCCCCCACTATGCGATAACAGGCAGGTTGAATACATGGCAAAGTGGTGCTCCATACTTCACAGCAATTCACCCTGCACCGCTTCTGGGCCCTGGTCTTGAGCTTTTCCGGACCTGGGACTTAGGGCCACATGGGGTAAGAGCCATGGTTAGGGTTGGGTTCCATCCAGGGGAGTTGCCAGGGCAGAATCAACACCAGTCCCGTGATCTCCCTTGAAAATTGATGTGAGGGCCAATGTGTGGGGCTGGTTCAGATGAAAAATGTCAGGGAGACTAGGGGTCCGCTTAAGGTTAGGGTGAGCTGTAAATCTGTGGCTAGGGTTGGGATTAGATCTCTGGAGGCTCCAGCAAACAAACTGCCAAGCGAAAAAGAGTCTGCCCATAGTGCTGAGTTTAGGGCACATGGCAAGTTACCAGCAGGGCTTTGTCCTGGGTTTAGGGGACCGTCTCTCGCTCAGGTCCAGGGACCCCAGGATCTCTGTCCACCCCACTGCGACAGCATGCAGGCTGAATACATGTTAAAGTGCGCATGGATACTTCCCACCGATTCATCCTGCACCACTCTTGGGCCCAGGTCTTGAGCTTTTCCCAGAGCTGGGACTCAGGGCCCCATGGGGGACAGAGCCCAGGCAAGGGTTAGGGTTCCACCCAGGGGAGTCGCCAGTGCAGAAGCAACACCAGTCCTGTGATCTCATTTGAGGACTGAAGAGAGGGCCTATGCATAGGGCTGGCTCAGCTGAAAGGTGGCAGGCAGTCTTGGGTGTCAGCTTACGTTTAGGGTGAGCTGTAGATCCCTGGCTAGGGTTAAGTCTCCTGCACCCGATCTGTCAGGTAGAAAAGTGTCTGCCCAGAGGGCTGAGTTTAGGAAGCATGGCAAGCTGCCGGCAGACCTTTGCCCTGGGTTTCGGGGGCCTGTCTCTAGCTCAGGTCCTGGGACACCGAGACATTTGTACCCCACCCTTAGACAGCATGCAGGCTGAAGTCATGGCATGTTGGTTCTCTCTATGTCACACCGATTCACCCTGCAAAGATTCTGTCGCTGGAGCCCCAGCTTTTGCTGAACCCAGGGCTGGGGACCCATGGGGGACAGTGCCACATCTAGGGTTAGGGAATCCACACAGGGGAGTCTCCAGGGCAGAAGCAACATCAGTCCTGTGATCTTCCTTGAAATCTGAAGTGAGGGCCTATGTGTGGGGCTGGTTCAGCTGAAAAATGTCGGGGTGTCTAGGAGTCCGCTTAGGGTTAGTGTGGGTAGTATCCGCGGCTAGCATTAGGGTTAAATCCCAGGAAGCTCCAGCAACCGAGCAGACAGCAGAAACGCGTCTACCCAGAGGGTTGAGTTAAGTCACCTGGCAAGTTCCTCACAGGGCTTTGCCTTGGGATTCGGGGGTCATGTCTCCCTCAGGTCCAGGGGCACCGGGACCTACATCCCCAGTGCCGCGACAGCATGCAGGCCAAATACATGGCAAGGTGGATCTCTGTACTTCTAGAGAATCCTCCCTACACCACTTCTGGGCACAGGTCTTGAGGTTTTTCCGGACCTGGGTCTTGGGGCCCCATGAGGGACAGAGCCCTGGCTAGGGTTAGGGTTCCACCCAGGGGAGTCGCCAGGGCAGAAGTAACACCAGTCGGGTGAGCTCCATTGAGGACTGAAGTGAGGGTCATTGTATGGGGCTGACTCAGCTGAAAGGTGGCAGGGAGTCTCAGGGGTAGGCTTAGGGTTAGGGTGAGCTGTAGATCTGTGGCTAGGGTTAGGGTCAGATCCCAGGAGGCTCCAGCAACCGACCCGCCAGGCAGAAAAGCCTATGCCCAGAGGACTGAGATGAGGGTGCATGGCAGGGTGCAGGCAGGGCTTTGCCCTGGTGTTCAGGGGACCGTTTGTGGCTCAGGTCCAGGGAACCTGAGAACTCTATTCCCCACACTGTGACAGCATGCAGGCTGAAGACATGGTGCTCTTTATGTCACGCCGATTCACCCTACAAAACTTCGGGGCCTAAGGACCTAGCTTTTCCTGAACCCAGGTCTGAGGCCCCATGGGGGACAGTGCCACGGCTAGGGTTAGGGTTCCACCCAGGGGAGTTGCCAGGGCAGAAGCAAAACCAGTCCAGAGATCTCCCTTGAGGACTGAAGTGAGTACCCTTACGCGGGGCTGGCTCAGCTGAAAGGTGGCAGGGACTCTTGGAGGTCGCCTTCGGGTTAGAGTGAGCTGTAATCCTTGGCTAGAGTTGGGTTAGATCCCAGGAGGCTCCAACAACTGAACCGCCAGGTGGAAAAGCGTCTCCCCAAAGGCTGAGTTTAGTGCGAATGGCAAGTTACCGGCAGGGCTTTGCCCTGGGTTTCGGGGGACCGTCTTTCACTCAGACCTCTGTCCCCCACACTGTGACAGCATGCATGCTGAAGACATGGCCTGTTGGTGCTCTCTCTGTCATGCCAATTCACCCTAAAAAATTTCTGTGCCTGAGGACGCAGGTTTTCCTGAAACTGGGGCTGAGGTCACATGAGGGACAGTGCCACAGCTAGGCTTTGGGTTCCACCCGGAGAGTCGCCACGGCAGAAGCAACACCAGTCTCGTGAGCTCCCTTGAAAACTGAAGTGAAGGCTCGGGTAGAGAGGCCGACTGAGCAGGAGTCGTCCGCTAGTCGTGGAGGCTGCTAGGGAGCCGGCGAGAGGGTGAGCGGGCGAGCAGGCGAGCGAGCTAGAGCAGGCAGGAAGGAGAGACGCGCGGAGCAGAGTAGCGCCGGGGCCGGGCCGCGGCGGAACCCACAGCCGGAGAGGGGCAGCCCGAGCCGGGCGCCGCGGGGTCCCCACCCCCACTCGGCCGGACAGTGCCCGGTGTTCCCCCGTGCGGGGGGTGGCGGCGGCGGCTGACGGGACCGGACAGGATCGCGGGGGTGTTGCCACCTCCACCGAGGAGCCGGAGCGGCCGCGGGGTCCTCAGAGCCGGGGCCCGGGGCCCGTGATAGACGGGCCGAGGAAAGGAGAGAGGCCGCGGCGACACCAGGTCATCCCCCGGTCCGGGCAAGAGGTGGATGGACACGTACGTGGTCAAGCTGTATCCTTCGTGGAGGGGGGATTCGGGCTGTCGAGGGGTAGGGGGGCTGTGTGAGGATGCCCAGGGCACCCCTGAAACCCAAGTAGGGGCCCTGGGGCACTCCAGGCCACTGTTCGAGGCTCCCTTCCTTTCCTCCCTCCCCCCAGTGCCTACGGCGGATCCTTGGCACCTCCCAGGAGCCGAGAGCCTTTTCAGCTCCCCCTTCATCTGCAGCACCCCGAAATGTGCGTTGTGTCTCGTTTTTATGCGCCCCCTTTGCCCATGTCTCTCCTCCACAACGTTTGGATCCCCAAGACGGCCTTTTTTTTTTTTTTTTTTTGCAGGACCAGCTACGTCTCTTTGCCACCATGTCCACCTCAGGGTCTCTTCTGTTTGCTCGCTCTGGATTTAGGGACTCGTGATAGAAATTCCCGAGAGTGAAGCCTTTCTTCCTTTCTTGAGAAGCCTGCATTCCCTCCACTCACTTCTTGAACTGGGGTAACTCAAGTGACCTCCTTTATCCCTAATTCCTTTCTATATTAGGAAGAGTAGTCTGCTCCCTCTTGTAATAAAGAGCTCTGAGTGTTTCAAATCAGAGACCCCTGTTAAGCTCTCTGGTCCTTAGAAGAATCCCACCGTTTTTCTTTTCACTGACAAAGCCTGTCCCACCCATAGTTGTATGCAGTAAGGACCCCCAGGCCCTCGGTAAGCCACCCTCCATATTGTGGATATGACAGCTGGGGGAGGGAGAGAAAGAGGATCTCCTTGTCAAAAGAGCCCCTGTAGTAGCCACTTAAGCAAAGTCTGTCTATGAGGGTAATGTTCTTGGGGGGAATAACTGCCCTGATTTTACGAAGCGACACCCTTTATTCCACCCCCCCACCAACTTTATGTACTCTGGGGGTAGCAGTGGAAAGCTGTAACTGATAAGGGCCCTTCAGGCAGAGGTTTTGGTTGGAGTCCAGACTATTTCATGACCAGCTAGAGAAATTCGCGAAGGTTCCTGTGACAAATGGAGAAGATTTTTGAGGGGGTAATTTAGAGGGTCAGGGGAGAGAGAGGAAATGAGCCCAGTGTTCTGAACAACTAATCCCTGGGGAGAAGGGGAACTTGGGATGGGCAGTGGTGGTGTGTGAATCTCAGTTAAAAAGTCCTGTCTCTTGTCATGCTGAGTGAAGTAAGCCAGGCAGAGAAGGACAGAAACCAAATGTTTGCACTCATAGGTCTAGCAGGAAAACGGGAGAGACCTAATGGAGAACCAGGGGGAGCGGAGGAGGGAGAGAGAGTTGGGGAGAGAGAGGGATGCAAAACTTGAGAGACTATTGAATGCTGAAAATGAACTGAGAGTTGAAGGGGAAGGGGGAGGGGAGAAAAGAGGTGGTGGTGATGGTGGAGGGCACTTATGGGGAAGAGCACTGGGTGTTGTATGGAAACCAATTTGACAATAAAATATTATGGGGGGGAAAAAAGTCCTGTCTCCTGCTTCTCTTTCTCCCTCACCCCCATCCCCCCACCATTTCCCCCTGTTGCAGGGTTTTGTTTATATAACTCAAGTTGTTTGGCTAGATTCTTCAGGTGAATTCCTTCTTTCTTCCTTTTATTTGTCACTGTTTTTGATTGAACGTGTTTCCTCTTTTTAGAGATTGGTGATTACTGTCAAATACTCAGTTATGGAATTCTCAGAAGTTTTTTAAAAAGTAGTTTTTGTGTTTGGTTTGGAAGTGGGGGATGGGAGAGAAGTTGCCTGGGCAAGAGTTTTGTTTTGTTTTTTTTTTCATAATCTTTTCAAGAATAAGGTGTTTTTCTTCTCACTCTGGAAAACTTAGCTAGAAATTAGGAACAGTAGATAAAACTCCTAAGTTTTAGGGTTTGAAGTTTAGAATTTTTGGGTGGTGGGAGGGGGGATTACAGAGAAGAGCAAAGAGTAAAATTTATGTTCCAAATACATGTCTAGGCACACGTGAAATTGACTCTTGATGAGCTGTTTGCGCCTGTGATTGAGTTTTGTAAATGTGTGACCGATATCAGTAATGTTGGCTTTTTATAATGTTGCTGGAAAACTTGTAACTATGGCTGTGTGTTCATTTCACACAATGCAGTTTCGGGTTTTATTTTTGTTTAGAAACTAGGAAATGACATGGTGGCAGCATCTGAGTTATTTTTATCCTGAATTGAGAGTTACTGTCACACCTAATGCAAATTTCTACCTAATGTTTAATTGGGATGGAGGTGGGGAGAGAATTGCAGCTGTTTTGGATCAATGTCAGTGTCTCACATTGTATATATATATATATATTTTTTAGAAGATTGAGGATAAAGGATGAGGCCTAACTTGACCTGATGCCTTTTCCATACAGTGCCTTTTGTTCATTTAGTAGTTGTGGCATCTAGAATGATTACCGCATTTAGGTGTGGGGGGTGGAGAGGGAGAGGAAAACAGACAAAGAACAGCAGGGTGTCTTTCTCTTTTTTCTTCTCCTAAGTGGCTTATTTCATAGCTTATTTTTAGTAGAAGATGAAGAAAGGCAAAGATGCATTGGCCTTCTGTTCTTTCCCCACCTTCCTCCTTTCTGACAAAAGAAAGCAGAGGCGTTTAAAAATCATAGATCTCTGAGATAGGAGGACAGCAGTCTCGGGACTTAAAAGCCAGAGGTTATCTTTGTTGCATTTTTGTTATTTTCTGGCCTAACGTAGTTTGGAAGTTAAAATTTTTCTATTTCCTTTTGTGTGAGCATGTGTGTGGTGGGGTGAGAGATTCTGTGGCCTCTTTTCTCTCTTGAATTCATAATAGTAGGCCCAGATGGAGCCAATAATTTCTGAGCAAGGTATATTTAGCAAACATTTAAGGAAAAATTTCCCAGCCCACTATTAAAATTAGTGCAATTGTGTGAAAGGGCCGGGTTGAAAATGAAAGATGGTGGAGAGGAAGTAGAGAAGGTCTGAAGGAATGTACTTGCTTTTTGCCCCTCAGTGCCCCTTGATGATTTCTTTGGTATGGAGGCTGCTGATGGCTGGTTTCATTGCAATCTCCTGTTTCAGCCCATTTTTGGATGTCTCCTGAGTCTAATTATGCCACCATGATTTACAGCTTGGCAGGGAACCTATGTAGTAGGAAAGTAGTAGTGTGGGGGTAGGGGGAGAAGGGGCTGTGTAACTAATTGGCCACTGCTTTCCACCACCTAGTAGGTCCTTTCTGAGACGCTGTCTCTGGTTGTTGTTTGGAGTCGGTGCAATTTCTTTTGTGACGGGTTGGTAGGAGGAGAGCTGACTCTCAAGTTATGCAGGGAGTGAGTGTTTTGCACCCATGCACTTAATAATCTGCTGGGCGATTATGTTCTGAAACTCTGACTCATTCATTGTTTCTGTTCTGATCCTTTGCTGAGGGTTGTGCAAACCTCTCCAGGAGCCTGGAAACTGATGTATGCGACTTTTGGGGGTCCTGTAGAAACGCGTCCCAATCAAAAAACTTAGAGTCAGCCCAAATCCTGTGGTATGGTCGTGAATAGTGTGGCCGTTTGTTTGCAAAGTCAGGTAGATTGGTGATACCGCGCTGTTCCCAGCGTGGCACGCGTTAAGGTTTCCATCTCAAACCCAAACCCAGGCTGATTATTTAGATTGTCTGAGAACTGGGACTCTGGTGACCTTAAAGCGTGATTTGCCCTAAAGGAATATCGGTTTAAGTTCTCCCTGGTGGAGGAACAAACAGCTCAGATTACACGGGTTTCCTTGTTGGTGGGGGTTACTCGGCTAACCCTGTTGCACAGCCTGGTGATCCTTTTATCTGTGAACCAGTGGCCCCTGCTGTAGGCTGGAGCTGCTTGTTTTGGAAAAGCTATGCAGGCAAAAGGCGTCAGGCACAGCTCCTCACAGCTCATTGGCTGCTCTGTTATTACCCGGAAAAGGAGGAGGGGTGGAGCTACCAAACAGCTGATGGAGTGTGTGACCAGAGTGTTTATACACAAAAGGAGTAGGGGCTGGGAAGGCCTTGTGAGTGGTGTTACAGGATTAAGTGTATTTTCAAGGGGTGGAAAGCAGAAAACCTGACCTTTCAGAGAACAAGAAATAAGCGTTCAAGGTTAAATCAGAAAAGTGAATCTGAGAATAATGGGGACTTGGCATACACTGTATTTGTTATTGGTGTGAGATTTTGGAATTTACTTTATAATACTAAGTTTTCAAAGATTTCCTTTTTCAGAAGGAGTTACGGCAACTTAAAATAGCATATGCCGCCACTTTAAATGTGCTTAAATGACTCATGCAGGGATTCAAAAGTATGGTAGAAATGTGAGTTTTCCCTACAAAAACTTGAAGAGTGGTAGGAAGGGGCAGTGACTTTTCCTAAATCTATCAACAGCATTTAGTGAAAACCTTACAGAATGCTTTCGGGTTTCAGCTTTCAATAACAAGTTTATCCCACCTAAAATGTTTGAGCACCTACTTCACGTCAGATTTGGGGCTAGGTGCTAGGGGTTTAGTAGTGAAAAAGTCAGTGTGGGTGGTCATGAGGCTTATGTAACCAGTTAATTAAAAAAAAAAAAACCCAAAGTAGAAGCTGTCAGCATTGTATGTATCAGCTTTTTGAATACCTTGTATTTACTTTCAGAATTGACTTTTCAAGAAGAAAGATTGAAAAGTGAATTTTATGCAGTGCATTCCTATTATTTAAAAGGGAATTGTTTAAAAAAATGGAAACAAAAACATTAAAAGGCTTATTTAACCCTTTGTCTTTGACATCAACTTTGGTATTTTGTTGTTAATCAGTAATTATTCTATCCCTAAATCAGTAGTCTTTGTTACTCTTTAATTTGTGCTCAGAGTGTAGATGATTCTGTAATCTTTTAACGAGCTCCAGCGTCAGTTGAGAGACTTTTATTTCCTGTGGCCTCTGTTTGTGTGAGATGTTGAGGTGGAAGGGGGCACAGCTTTATGGTCTCCAAGCTAGAAATTAAAGCTTTGGCAACTCCCAGTGTTCTGAATTTTTCTTCTCTGCCTAGATTTTGGTGACAAATATAACATACTGATACTTATTTTTGTTAAGCAGGAACCTACATGAGTAAGCATTCACAGCTTCAGAACATCGGAGCCCTGCAGTACAGTTCTAGTAAATTACACACAAGCCTGAACATTCAGCTCTTACGGGAGAAAAATTTTTGCAGATGTGACCCATAAAAGTCTCTTAACCCTGTTTGTGTGCATGTGGTAGAAAAACCTGGATGTGTTGGTTTCCTAGTTTTGTGCTATTTCCCTAGTACCTTAACCTGGGTTGTGTGTGTATGTGTGTGTGTGTGTGTGTGTGTGTGTGTGTGTACATATGTCTATGTATGTATACACAAATATATATAAAATTTAGAATCTTGTTCAATCTTAACAAATTTGATGGTTCCAAGAATCACTGGATTTTTTAAAAAAGATTTTATTTTAAAGTAATCTCTGTACCCAACGTGGGGCTCAAACTCACAACCCCGAGATCAGGAGTAACATGCCTCACTGACTGAGCCAGCCAGGCACCCCAAAAATCATTGGATTTTTTTTTAGGCCTCCAATTCAGACCTGCAGAAGTGCTTATGGTATAATAGCTTCTTAACTATAGACCCACAGTGTACTTTTTAGTAAACTACTTTAATGAAAAAACTGGGATCATGCAAGTAGCAAGACAGTTGAGGAAAGTATAGGTCCCAGGGGGGAAAGAGAACAGTCACTCATGATCCTATCCTGCATAAAACGGTTCTCAAACTTTAGTGTGATCTTAATTACCTGGAGGGTTTGTTGAAGTTGGTTGCTAGGGGACCAGCGCTGGAGTTGTCTGATTCAGTGAGTCTAGAATGGGGTGCAAGAACTTGTATTTCTAACAGGTTCCCAGATGATATTGATGCTGTTGGTCCACAATAGGGACCACAGCTTAAAAAACATTGTCCTCAAATATTAACATCATAGTGTTTTTTCTTACCAGTCTCACCCTCACCCCCATATATTAATTTCAACCTGTTGATCATATTGTATGTATGTATGTGCTCTGTTTTTCTGTTTTTGCTTAATATTTTTGCAGCTTCTCCCCCCCCCCCGATTAAAAATATAAAATATAATGAATAGGTCATGTAATATACCATTCCATGCCCATGCCACTGATTTAATGCGTTGGCATTTTCTTCTGTGATAAGATTGAAATTAACATCTTGTACACAAGGCTTTTCTTGTACTTTTGGGTTATTTCTGTTTTCTACTAGATCAAAGAAGATAACCACTTGGATTAAAATATTCTTTTTTTCTGTTTTCTTCTAGATCAAAGAAGGTAATCATTTGAATGAAAATATTTAATTAAAAAAAAAGAAAACTGAAGTGAGGGCCGATGGGTGGGGATAGCTCAGCTGAAAGGTGGCAGGGAGTCTCAGGGGTCGGCTGAGGGTTAGGGTGAGCTCTAAAACTTGGCTAGGGTTAGGGTTAGATCCCAGGAGCCGCCAACAACCAATCCACCAGGCGGAAAAGTGTCTGTCCAGAGGGCTGAGTTTAGGGTCATGGCAATTTGCTGGCAGGGCTTTGCCCTGGTGTTTGGGGGACCGTCTCTGGCTGAGGTTCAGGGACCCTAGGAACTCCATCATCCACACTGCGACAGCATGCAGACTGGAGACATGGAATGTTGGTGCTCTCTATGTCATGCCGATTCACCCTACAAAATTTCTGGGCCTAAGGACCCAGATTTCCTGAACCCGAGGCTGAGGCCCCATGGGAGACAGTGCCATGGCTACGGTTAGGGTTCCACCCAGAAGAGTCGCCAGGGCAGAAGCAACACCAGTCCCATGATCTCCCTTAAGGATTGAAGTGAGAGTCGTTGCCCGGGGCTGGCTCAGCTAAAAGGTGGCAGGGAGTCTCACGGGTCGGCTGAGGGTTAGGGTGAGGTGTAGATCCATGGCTAAAGTTAGGGTTAGATCCCAGGAGGCTCCAGCAACCTGTCCGCCAAGTGGAAAAGCGTCAGCCCAGGGGGCTGAGTTTAGTGCGCATGGCAAGTTGCGGGCAGAGCTTTGGCCTGCGGTTCCGGGGACCCTCTTTCGCTCAGATCCAAGGACACTGGGACCTCTGTCCTGCATGCTGTGACAGCATGCAGGCTGAATACATTGCAAAGGGGTGCTCTGACATCATGCTGATTCAACTTGCACCACATCTGGGCCCAGGTCTTGCGCTTTTCCTGGACCTGGGACTAGGGGCCTCATGGGGGACAGAGCCCCGGCTAGGGTTAGGGTTCCTCCCAGGGGAGTTGCCAAGACAGGTGCAGCACCAGTCTCATAAGTTCCCATGAAAACTGAAGTAAGGGCCATTGCGGGGGGCTGGCTCAGCTGAAAGGTGGTGGGGATTCTAGGGGGGGTCAGTTTAGGGTCAGGGTGAGCTGTTGATCCCTGACTAGGGTTAGGGTTAGATCCCAGGAGGCTCCAGCAACTGAACCACCAGGTGGAAAAGCATCTCCCCAAGGACTGAGTTTAGGGCGCATGGCAGGTTGCCAGCAGGGCTTTGCCCTGGGGTTTGGGGGACCATCTTTCACTCAGGTCCAGGGACACCTGGACCTCCATCCCCCACACTGCGACAGCATGCAGGCTGAAGACATGGCATGTTGGTGCTCTCTATGTCACACCGATTCACCCTACAAAACTTCTGGGCCTGAGGACCCAGCTTTTTCTGAACCTGGGGTTGAGGCCCCGTGGGGGACAGTGCCACGTCTAGGGTTAGGGTTCCACCCAGGTAGTCGCCAGGGCAAAAGCAACACCAGTCCCGTGATCTCCTTTGAAAAATAAGTGAGGGCCGATGTGTGAGGCTGGCTTAGCTTAAATTTGCTTGGAGTCATGGGGGTAGGCTTAGGGTGAGGGTGAGCTGTAGTTGTGTCTAGGTTCAGGGTTAGGTCCCAGGAGGCTCCAGCAACCCATTCACCAGGCGGAAAAGCGTCTGCCCAGAGGGATGAGTTTAGCGCACCTGGCATGCGGGCAGGACTTTGCCCTGGGGTTTGGGGACCGTCTCTCGCTCATTTCCAGGGACACAGGGACCTCCGTCCACCACTCTGTGACAGCATGCAGGCTGAAGACATGGCATGTTGGTGCTCTCTATGTCACGCCAATTCACCCTGTACAACTTCTGGGCCTGCGGCTGCAGCTTTTCCTAAACCCGGGACTGGGGCCCCATGGGGGACAGAGCCACGGCTAGGGTTATGGCTCCACTCAGGGGAGTCGCCAGGAAAGTGCGTGAGTTACGGAGCACCAGTTTGCCATGTATTCAGTCTGCATGCTGTCGCAGCATGGGGGAGGGAGGTCCCAGTGTAGCTAAAGCTGAGCGAGAGAAGGTCCCTCGAATTCCAGGGAAAATCACGGCAGACACCCCGCCATCTTTCAGCTGATCCAACCCGGCCATCAGCCCTCACTTCAGTCCTCAAGGGAGATCACGATACTGGTGTTCTTCTGCCCTGAACTCTCCTAGGTGGAATCGAACCCCAGCCTGTGCTCTGTCCCTCACGGGGAATGAGTCCCAGGTTTGGGAAAACCTCAAGACCTGAGACCAGAAGTGGTGAAGGGTGAATCGGCCTGAAGTACAGAGCACCACTTTGCCATGTATTCAGCCTGCATGCTGTCCCAGAGTGGGGTACAGAGGTCCCCGTGTCCCTGGACCTGAGTGAGAGGCGGTCCCCGAACCCCAGGGCAAAGCTCTTCCAGCAACTTGCCATGCGTTCTAAATTAAGCCCTCTGGGCCGACGCTTTTCCACCTGGCTGATCGGTTGCTGGAGCCTCCTGGGATCTAACCCTAACTCTAGCCACTGATCTATAGCTCACTCTAAACCCCGAGACCCCCCGCCATCTTTCAGGTTTGCGAGGCCCGCGCATCAGCCCTCAATTCAGTCCTCAAGGGATATCACGGGACTGGTGTTGTTTCTGCCCTGGTGACTCCCCTGGGTGGAACCCTAACCCTAGCTGTGGGACTGTCCCCCATGGGGCCCCAGCCCCTGTGTCAGGAAAAGCTGGGGCCCCAGGACCAGAAGTTGTGTGAGGTGAATCGGCGTGACATAGAAGGCATCAATATGCCGTGTCTTCAGTCTACATGCTCCCGAAGCATGGGGGACAGAGGTCCCAGTGTCCCTGGACTCAGCCCTCTGGGCAGACGCTTTTCCGCCTGGCAGATCATTTGCTGGAGCCTCCTGGGATCTAACCCTAACCCTAAGCTGACTCAAGTGACTCCCCTCCACCTTTCAGCTGAGCCAGCTCTGGGCATCGGCCCTCACTTCAGGTTTCAAGGGAGATCACAGGACTGGTGTTCCTTCTGCCCTGGTGACTTCCCTGGGTGGAACCCGAACCCTGGCAGGGGCTCTGTCCCACATGGGTCCTCAGGTCCCAGGTCCTGGAAAAGCTGTAGACCTGGGCCCAAATATGGTGCAGGGTGAATCGGCCTGAAGTACGGAGCACCATTTGGCCATGTATTCAGCCTGCATGCTGTCCCAGACTGGGGTACAGAAGTCCCGGTGTACCTGGACCTGAGTGAGAAACGGTTTCCCAAACACCAGGGCAAAGCCCTGCCAGCAACTTGCCATGTGCCCTAAACTCAGCCCTCTGAGAGGACTGTTTTTTACCTGGTGGATTGGTTACTGGAGACTTCTGGGATCTTACCCTAACCCTAGCCACGGATGTACAGTTCACCCTACCCTAAGCCGACCCCCAAGATTCCCTGCCACCATCAGCTGATCCAACCCCGAGAATCGGTCCTCACTTCAGTTTTCAAAGGAGATCATGGGACTGGTATTGCTTCTGCCTTGGAGACTCCCTGGGTGGAACCCAAACCTAGCCGAGGCTCTGTTTCTCATGGGACCCCCTAATCCCAGGTCTGGGAATAGCTCAAGACCTGGGCCCAGAAGTGTTGCGGAGTGAATCGTCATGAAGTACCGAGCACCACTTTGCATCTATTCAGCCTGACGCACCACTTTGCATCTATTCAGCCTGCATGCTGTCAGAGCGTGTGGGATGGAGGTCCCAGTGTCCCTGGATCTGAGCTAGAGACAGTTCCCCGAACCTCAGGGCAAAACATTGCTGACAACTTGCCATGAATACTAAATTCAGCCCTCTGGGCAGACGCTTTACCACCTGGCAGATCGGTTGCTGGAGCCTCCTTGGATCTAACCCTAACCCTAACCACAGATATACAGCTCACCCTAACCCTAACCCTAACCCGGAAACACACCGCCACCTTTCAGCTGTGCCAGCCCCACACATGGGCTCTCACTTTAGTCTTCAAGGGAGATCACAAGACTAATGTTGCTTCTGACCTGGCGACTCCCCTGGTGGAACCCAACCCTAGCCGGGGCTCTGTCCCCCATGGGTCCCCGAGTCCCTGGTCTGGGAAAAGCTCAAGACCTGGGCCCATAAGTGTTGCAGGGTGAATTGTTGTGACGTATGGTGCACTACTTTGCCATGTGGTCCAGTTGCCTCTGGCACTGAGCCAGAGAGCTCCCCCGAACCCCAGGGCAAAGTCCTGCCAACAACTTGCCATGTGCCCTAAACTCAGCCCTCTGGGCAGACTCTTTTCCACCTGGTGGATGGGTTGCTGGAGCCTCCTGGGATTTAATGCCAATGTAGATCCCCCTGGCTAGGGATCTACAGTCCTCCCTAACCTTAAGCTGACCCCTTAGACTCTCCGCCACCTTTCAGCCGAGCCAGCCCTGCACATCGGCCCTCACTTCAGTCCTCAAGGGAGATCATGGGACTGGTGTTGCTTCTGCTCTGGCAACTCCCCTGGTGGAACCCTAAGCCTCGATGTGGCACTGTCCCACATGGGGCCCCAGCTCCGGGTTCAGAAAAAGCTGGGATCCCAGGCCCAGAAGCTGAGCAGGGTGAATCGGCGTGACCTAGAAAGCACTAACATGCCATGTCTTCAGCCTGCATGCTGTCCTATCGTCGGGGATGAAGGTCCCGGTGTCCTTCGACCTGAGGAGAGATGGTCCCCCGAGCCCCAGGTACTGCCTTGACGGCAACTTGCCATGCGCCCTAAACTCAGCCCTCTGGGCAGATGCTTTTCTGCCTGAGGGATGGGTCGCTGGCGCCTCCTGGTATCTAACCCTAACCCTAGCCACTGATCTACAGCTCACCCTAACCCTAAGCTGACCCCAGAGACTCCCCGCCATCTTTCAGCTGAGCCAGCCCTGCGCATTGGCCCTCACTTCAGTCCTCAAGGGAGATCATGGGACTGGTGTTGCCTCTGCCCTCTCAACTCCCCTGGGTGGAACCATAACCCTCACTGTGGCTCTGTCCCCCATGGGGCGCCAAATCCCAAGTTCAGGAAAAGCACAAGACCTGGGCCCAGAATTGGTGCAGGTGAATTGGCGTGAAGTACGTAGCACCACTTTGCCGTGTATTAAGCCTGCATGCTGTCACCTCGTGGGGGACGGAGGTTCCTGTGTCCCTGGACGTAAGCAATAGACGGTCCCCCGAACCCCAGGCTGAAGCCCTGCCTGTAACTTGCCATGTGGCCTAAACTCAGCTCTCTGGGCAGACGCTTTTTTGCCTAGCTAATCGGTTGCGGGAGCCTCCTGGGATCTAACCTTAACCCTAGCCCTGGATGTACAGCTCACTCTAACCCTAAGTGGACCCCTGAGACTCCCTGCCACCTTTCAGCTGAGCAAGCCCCACACATCGACCCTCACTGCTGATGAAGTGTTAACAAAGTAAAATCCTGCGGGGCCTAGGCAGAAAGTACCCTATGCTCAACACTCTGAATTAAAAGAATAGTGATGCCATATTTCTGATAACCTCTTGATTCATAGAATTAGAACGGTTTGCAATTCTATGCAGGTCATAGTACAATTTCCTGAACTCTGTGAAAGAACACTGATTGGAAACCGACTTGCACTTAACCTCTTGTTTTACCATGTTAGAAGTGTTTGTAATGTCCTGACCCATATACAACGAAAGTGTTATGTACTCCACCATTTTAAACAAAAGTGTGGTGGAACCTTGTATCAAGGAATATCTAGTTTCACTAGCTGAAAGAAGTGTTAAAGTTAAAACTCTTCAAAGACTAGGCAGAAGTACCATAGACTCCACACCCTGAGATTACAGAGTAGGGAAACCATCTTTCACTGAGCCTTTCGACTCACAGAGTTATGAGAGTTTGAAATCTATGCGGGTCATACAGGGAAAGTGCCATTGACTGAACTCTAAGAAACACCAGTGTGCATGGAGCTTCCTTCAACTAACATCATGATTTGTTAATTTAGAAGTGTTTGGAAAAACCATGACCTGCATACATGGAAACTGTCATGTACGCTGCCATTTCAAACAACAGTGTGGTGGAACATTGTTTAAAGTACTATCTGGTTTCACTAACTGAAAATGGTGTCAAAAGATAAAACCCTCTGTGGCTTATGCTGAAAGTGCCATTTACTCAATACTGAGATAAAAGAACAGTGAAACCATATTTCAACTGACCTCTCGGTTCACAAAGTAAGAACAGTTTGAAATCCTCTGCGGGTCATACAAGGAAAGTGCCATTGACAGGACTCTATGAAACAACACTGTTGGGAAATGATCTTTCAACTATTATCTGGTTTTTACTAAGATCGAGCTGTTTGAAAAGCAACCAGGGGCCTATGCAGAAAGTGCCATATATTCAACTATGGGAAGCAACACTGTGGGGAGCCATCTTTTGGAGTGTATGATAAACCATGCCAAGAATGCAGAAAGTGCAATTCCTCATGTCCACTGCTCCATCTCTGCTGCCCCTGTTTGTCCATGGGATGGAAGGAAGGACATCCAAAGCCAGGGCTGGCTCTCTATTTGAAGGAATAATGGAGGCCTCATGATGACAGCGCTTTGGCTGTGGCCTGGAGAGAGGGCCCTTTACCAAAGCCCATGGCTCTTTCTATTTCCTGAGACAGTCAACTGGCTGAAAGATTGTGCTAGTCACTTCATTCACAACAGTCTCCCTTTCCCATCTCTGATGGAGAACTCAGGCTCGCCCACTATCACTGTCAACCCCTTTGCTCTATCTTCAAAGGGGTCTCTCCCTGCGGTTCATTCCAAGTGAATCTCTCAGAGGAATTTCCTCTGCTTTCAAGTGTAGAGTGTGATGAAGTCCTGGTGAGAGTGTAATGGGGTTTGTAACAGGACCACTCCTTCATCTGGTTTCAGAAGTATATGGACATCAAGAGGCCTGGGTCATTGGAAGATGCCCAGTGGAGAAGGCCCAGTATGTATGCTGGACCAGAGGTGGCAGGAGAGAGCAGGCCTTTTTTATGGGCTGAGAAGAAATCAAATGACACATCTCCATTCCAGATTGATCAAACTCCTGTTTGGAATGTCGAGCTTTTGTGCTCGCCTCGGCAGCACATATACTAAGATTAGGATGTCCACCTCCTAGTCATTTTCTTCCCATGGCTGTGTTTTGAAATAAGTTCTTGTTCACACATAGGGGCCACAGAACTGTCACCCTGGGGTAGGCCACAAACTCCCACTCGGGTCCTGTGCTCAGTGAGAGCTTTCAGGCTCTGCTATACCAAAGGAATGATGGCCTCTGAGTAGCTGGTGCTTGGCTTGCCCTAATATGGGAGGGAAGGGGAGCAACCTTGTTTCACTCACCTGCTTGATTGAGTTGCCTTCAATCTGAGAAGCAGACAGTTTGCACATGGGCAGTGTGTTCCAGGAATGGGTCAGCACGGGAAACGTTTGTTCCAAGAATAGGGAATGAAGTCCTTGTTCCAGACTCCTGAGGAAGAGCCAGCAGAACCCAATAAGCTACAGCTAAAACCCTGCTCTCTCTGATAACAGACAGAAATACTGGACGGGATAGACCGAGCCAGAAATCTCTGGCTCCCGGATAAAGACTGAAGGATTCTTGGTGAGAAGGCTCCTGTGTGTCGTCTTTCAGATGGCTCCCTCTGCTTAAGCCCACAGGCATTTTTTATCCCTGATACAACCAAGTTGATAGGAGACTGATGGTTATTTCAATCTCAACACTCTATTGGTCAGTTCTGATGAAGAACACTGGCACTCTTTGTCTCCATTTACACACCTTGGCTTTTTTTTTTTTTTTTTGGCAGGAAAAAAAAAAGGTTTTGTTTAAACCCAGTGTCTGAGATATATACTGTTGCCCTTCAAGTTGAAATCCCCCAGTGTCCATATTATGGTGATATGGGTTTTGCTTGAGCCCCTCTCAATTTGCTATCAGAAATGTGTGGGCAACCCAAACCCTAGGGTATTTATATGAAGGTGCCCAGGGAGAATGCTTGTAGGTAGCCTGAGCCACCTTAGGGTTAGGGGTTAGGGGTTAAGGGTAATGGACCAGATTCTGCCTCCCATGTGGGACAAGAGAAACGGAAGGCAGATTTCTATTTCCTAGACTTGACGGATGCCCTTTTGAAATGCAGGACCATGACTCACCTCATAGTGACTCTGATCCCGTTGCTGCCTCTCTAACTTGTTCTCAGTTCACATGCCAAGACCAAAGAGCTGTCCCATTCCAACCAAGGTCCCAGGTTTGGACTTGAGCTTCCAGCCCTTTCTTGAGTCAATGCAGAGCTCTCAAAGCCGGATACCTGAAAGGACAGCTAGCACTCCTGTCCCTGAGCCCTCAGTGCATAGCAGGCCACAGTATCAAAGCAGCACGCTTTGTGAACTGATCAGCACACTAAAAGCCTTTTGAATAAATGGTGCACCATAGCCTCATGCCAACCCATTGGTCATCACAGGGAAGCATTTTCTTTGTGACTCAGTGTAACTGCTGCCCCTGTCTACTGACACAATGTGCAGAGGAATAACAGAAGCCAACGCTTCTCTCTATTTCTTAAGGGATAATGTGGGTCTCTTGCTCACAGGGCTCCAAGAGGTGTCCTTCGAGGTACTCCTTTAGCCAAGCTGACCAAGGGTTCTTCTGATGCCTGAGCAAACCAGCGTGCTAATATATGGTGCTGGTCAGACTCTTCTAAACATTACCCAAACCTCATCCTTAATGAAGACCTCTGGCCCTCGGTGTAGCAAGTTTCATGGCATGGCTTCATTCTCCACCATGGTTCCTCTTGTGATCCCCACAAATTCAGTCACTCAGAGTCATAGCACCGGCTTGCAAATGTCCAAGGTGGACCAGCCTTGGAACTTGTGGGACAGGTTGAGCCAAAGGGGCCCTGGCATTTTGGTTTCAGGACACCATGGACATCCAGAGGCTTGGGCCTTTTGAAGGGATCCAGCTGAGAACTGTTTGTGTGGAGGCTGGGCCAGATGCACGATGGGGGACCTGGCCTCCATGCCTAGGGAAAATGAAGCTTAACATGTCCCTTCCACATTGATCACATTCCCATTGGATGCAAATATTCATTGCACTTTGGTCCAGGCTGGAGCCATTCCCTTTTGCTTACTGTCATTCTGCCTTAGGCTTTGTTCACTCTTAGGAGCCATGGAGCTGACAGTCACTTATTGGGAACCAAGGCGTGGGCATCGGCCACCCACTCGGCCCCCTGCTCAGTGACAGCCATGAGCATTGCCTACCCAAAGGAGAATAGCTCTTCCATTCCTTGAGCTTGGTGCTTGACTGTAGCAATCTGGGGTGGGGGAGGGGAGCCAGCTTGCCTCACTGCTCTGCCTGATGGAGAGGCCATTTTTCTGAAAAGCAGACAGTTCACACCTAGCAGGAGGCTCCAGATGCTCAGGAGCCCAGATAAAGCCCTTTATTGGAAGAAGGCCCCAGGGCCCCTTTCCACACTTTGGAGGAAGACCTGGGTGCACCTGAAGGCGACAGCATTTTCAATGCTTACTCCATTCAATGACGGGAAAAATCAAGAAAAGCAGACAAAGTCCAGGGCTCTCTAGGTCCTTGTGAAGGAAGGAGACAGGCTTTGCTACTTTCAGGACTCCCAGAAGTAGACAATAGATGGCACTGTTGCCTAAGCCTTTGGGTGTTTTTGCTTCCCAGAGCCAGGTTGCCAGGAGCTGGTGCTGGGCCCTTCCTTCTCCACAGAATTCCCCTGCCAACCTAGGAAGAGCTCTGGCTTTCCTTATCCACCTTACACATCTTTGCTCTTTTGTGGACACAAGGTTCTTCCCACAATCTGTTCAGGGTCAGTGCCTCATGGTCATATCCTCTGCCTTCGCCCTGGGAGACTCTTCCAGTTTCTTTGATGGGGGTGAGAGCCACAGGGCTCCTTCTTCATTAATTCATTGGATTTCAGAAGTATGTGGCTATTCAGAGGCCCAGGGAATTTGCAGGTGCCCAGCAGAGGATGTCTGTGTGTAGGCGAGGGCAGACATTTGGGCAGAGACCTGAACTCCTTGTGGGCCAAGGACAAATGAAGGAAGACACCATTTTTCCATGTAGATCCCAATGTCTATTGGAAAATATCTCACTTTGGCCCTCCGTGGGCCCATTTGCTTCACCTTGCTGCATTTCTGACGATGTTTTTTTCTCCCTTGGGAGCCATGGATCCATCACTCACACAGCTGGCATCCCACAATATGCTGCAAACTCCCACTCTGCTCCTGTGCTCATTGAGAGGTATTGGGCTCTGATCTAACAAAGGACAGAAGGCCATTAGTCCCTAGTGCGTGGCAATTGGCCTGCTGGGATCTGGAAGAAGGCTAGGTAGCCTCCCTCACTGACCTGGATGATGGAGCTGCCTTCATTCTGAAAGCAGAACCGTTTGCACATGGGCGGTATGGGTCAGTATGGCGTCAACACAGGGAAAGCTATTTTGAGGAACAGGGAAAAACAGTCCTTGTTCCAGACTCCTGAGCAACAGCCAGGAGAACCCAGTAGCTACAGCTCAACACCAATAGCACCATCAAATCTTAGAAAACGTGGGAGTGGAAGACCGAGCCAGCAACCTCTGGCTCCAGAGGACAAAATGACTTCTTGCTGACAGAGATCCCAGTGTAGTGGTTCACAGAATGAATAGGCAATGATACACTGGACAGTTCTGGGAGCTAAATACCCACCTAGGAACCATTTGCTTTTCCATAGGAAGTCATCTCAAGCAGCCATGGGAGGGAGGCAAACTGGGGAACAATCACCTTGCTTAGTCCCATCACTGCCAAGCCCCACCATCTCAGTAACAGGTAGTTAATCTTTATTTGGGAAATATCAGAAACTGACTGCTTGAGGGTATCATAGGAATGGCATGGGAGCTCGCCACCAATCCCTGGGCATTCGCTGTGTGAGTGAAAGCCCTATCACATCTCACTGTGACTCCAGACCTCGTCAGAAAAACTGGTAAGGGGTCAGAATGGACACATGATGGGTCAAATGTCTTCATGTCAGCAGACAATGGGATAAAACTGAGAAGAGAGTGACTAGCTCTGTTGCTCTTCACCCTACAAGTGAGGATGCTTCCTCCCAATTCTCTGGCTTTGCCTATACACCAACCTTTTGGCTGGCAACCTTCAAGTGCCCTAGGTCTTTGTCATGTCAAAATATTTCTAAAAGGCAAATCCCAAAAAGTCTTTTGCCCAAACTCTGCCAGTATCAGGATACCCTGGCCAGGCTCCCCAATGAAAATGAGGAGGCATTGCTCTTTGGTCTGGCCCTGAATTCCCCACCATGGGGACTTATTTACAAGAGTAAGGGAATGGGAATGGATACATACATAGAAAGCGAAAGATCTTCTTTGGATGAGAATGGGGTAACTCTGGGAATATGAGAACAGCATCATCTCTTGGAAAGCTCACTGTTTTCTGAAGGAGATACCCACAGGGCTGGGTCAATGGGAAGCATCCATCTGCTTGATGAGGGAGCACAAGGCAAGTTGAGGGCCAAACACAAGCTTGCATTCCCTGCCCCTACCCCCGGGGGGGGGGGGGGATATGTGTGACATTCCCCAGGCAGCCCCTGACTGCCCAAGGACAAAGGACAGGACAGAAAACAAATGGTTAAACTGATAGAGTCTCCATTCATGTACAAATATCTCAAGAAACTACAAGAAAAACAAAGGGGCCTTACCTCCAGACATTTATGGATGCCGACTCCTGGAGCCCCAACATGACTTACCCTCCATAGTGATGTGGGGAACAAACGCAGAAGGAAAAGTCAAATAAAACTAAATTTCCTGGGGACCCTGGGTGGCTGAGTCTGAGTCCCTTAAGCCACCAATTTTGGCTCAGTTCATTGTCACATAGCTCCTGAGGTTTTGTGCCATGTGGGGCATTGTGCTGACAGCTCAGAGTCTGGAACCTGCTTCAGATTCTCTCTCTCTCTCTCTCTCTCTCTCTCTCTGCCCTTCTGCCAGTGCATATTCTCTCTCCTCTCTCTCAATCTCTTTTCCTCTCCCTCTCTCTCTCTCCATAAATAAACAAGAAAAAAATTGATATGTAATTTGCAGGTCACCTGCAGCCCATTGACAAATACTTGAGACTGCCAGAGTAAAATGCTTCTCCAGATGTTAATGTTTTCCTGGTGGTAAAAACAAGTTACCTTGACAATAGCTAGGCCTTCAGTAATCTGTGAGTCTTTAGCCCATGTGAGTGCTTGCCATTTGCCATTGGCTTGACCTTCCCCAAGCCCACATTATAGAAGCTTCACATTATCTTCACATTATCACATTATTCTTATATTATCACATTATCAATAACAGTAATAACAATATTATAATGATGATGATAATGATGATAAAAATAATGATAATAATAAATCTGAAGGAACACATTTGAGGACCAACGCTGTCCACCTCAGCTGACAATGTAATGAAGGCTTCTGGCTTCTGGTTTTCTGGACTATTCAGTGGGTAGAAGTACTCATGATTTATCTGAATGTTGCCTTCTCTTTGCTGCCTGGCAGCCATGTCTGTGGAACTAGGTTCTGGTCCCAGAGTCCTTGCCTGGAATGGACTCTGTGCCCTGACCATCTAGGGAAGGAAGAATAAGGCTCATGCTCAAACTTTGATCTTCTCAGAATGCAGGAACCTCCCAGGGGCCAGTGGCATTAGGGTAACCAACCCTGCTCAGGCCAACAGAAGCCTGCCAAGCGCACAGGTCTCCATAGAGGGGGGCAATATATCCTTCGGAATCACCATGTAGTAGCCAGTTGTGAAGGCTGGGCACCGTCTGAATAACAGCCACATGGTTCCTGACTCAGACCTCTGATCTCCATCTTTCCTTGCCCAGAAGCGAGGACTGTTCCCTCCCAATAACACTGGCCCCTTTCCAACGCTTTTTGCCTTCTGTTGCCAAGATAGGTCTCACACATGAGCCCATGGAGAACCCATTGCCCACATTCTCCCACACTTAGGGGAACTTCACAATTAAATAGGACTCCACAATTAAGATGAGAGAGAAATACATCCATACTCAAACTCTCCTCACCTGACAGGAAAACCTGTTTAAAAACAGACCACGGGAATTGGAAGGGATGCATTTTGGTCCACATTCTTTGTCTCAGATGAGAACAGAGTAAAGCTTTGAATGAAGTGACCAGCACAAATCCTCAGGGAAGCTTGGTGTCCTAAAACTTCAGAAAACCTGGGGGCTACAGAGAACTGGAACAAATTTTACCTACAGCTGGGAATTCTAAGACAGCATGAAAATGCTCCAATTGACCTCAAACAGTGTAGGAGGGCTTGGGGCACTTGCCAGCTTTACAGCTTTTCCTGCCAGGGGGTGAAAGCAGTATGATTTGGAGGGTGGAGTCCCCCTGTGGACTGGTGCCCAAGTCTGTGGAACTGGGTTCCGATTGTTGAGGTTCTGAGTAGTCTCTTTCACATTCATCTGCTGTGGAAATGGACTGGGCATGTATGTGACAACCATTCGAGGCTCAGAAAGCAGAATGTGCGGGCAGTCTATGGCAGGGACACAGAACACAGGAATAGTCAGTGCACACACAGAAGGCTTCAATCCCCCAAGGTTTTAGGAAGGCAACAATGTTCCCTGAATATGTGACATTAGTTGTTATGGGGGTAGAAAACAACCTTCATGTATGCTCACTTTGAGTTAATGAACCCTATCAATGTGGTTTTCTCTGGTGTGTGTGGGGGGGGGAGGGAGGGTTACTTCTGACTATGATGTGAAAGGCCACATCTTTATCAGCATTTGCCACAGAAGTGAGGCCAACTGTCTCCAACTACCACCTGCCCCTATCCACAAGCAATCCTCATGTGCTTAACACATTCAAGCCCCCCATACCTCCTGTTCCCAAGGTAGATGTGGCAGACACCTCAGGGATACCTGTTCCCCCAAGCAATTCCAAACGTCTGAACACTTGGTAAGATCCACAATTCAAATTGGAGAAAAAGGCTGCTGGACTCTGGCCCTGAATGTCTCACAGTGAACACACGGTTAGGATAAGTGGAAGGGAATGGGAAAGGATACACTGAGGGTTTAGGTTCTTCATGTCATATGAGACCAGAATGAAGCTGTGAATAATATTCCTAGCACAAGTCACTGGGCAAGCTTGGTGTCCAAGGAGCAAGAAAGTCCTGTAGCCTGAAGACAAATGGAACATCCACTAGCTACACCAGGGAGTTCTGTGGGCCAAAGTCATGCACCACAACTTCAATAAAGTGAGGAGTGTGTCAAGCTGTCCCCAGCTCTCAAGCCCTTTCTTTGTGTGGACAGACACTTGTGACTCACAAAGTAAGATCTTGCTCCTGGCAAGTCTGAAGATTCGACTCTGATATTTTCATCTTTGAGTCATTTTGTGCCCTAACCTGCATGGTGACTGGACTTTACATGCATGGGTCCTGAGTGTCTCAGGAGGTCAGGAGATCAGGCTTTCCTGCAGCCGGTGGACAGAGATCAATGGTCCCATGCCAAGAGAACCCTGCCAGACACAGAGTTCTCCCTGGCAGGAGGTCAACCTTTACCTTTCCGACTTGAGAAGTTAATTGCTATATGATGACACACGGTGTGAGTGCAGGCTCCCCGGGAAGGACTGGGCACTGTCTGAGTGACAGCCCTGTAGCTCCTGAATTTGACTGTGGGCCCTTGCCTCAGAATGAAGATTGGATCCTTACCGACATCGGCTGCCCTTGTGCACATGCTACCCTCTTCTGCTGAACAGTTTCAAGAGCCCTGTGTCTCTGTTTGCCAAAGTAGAGCTTGCAGAAGAGGTCCATGGACTGCTGTTGCCCAAGCCATCCCTCATTCCTAAGAACTAGTCCCCTTGATTAACATCAGAAAATGTTCCCAGATGATGTCTGTGAATGTCCTCTAGTGAAATCCTCCTTCGTGAAAGGGCAAGGGAATCTGAAGGGAGGCCCCGAGGTCCAAACGTTTTCATCTCACATGAAAATGGGATAAAGCTTCACATGAAGTGACTAGCACTTGTCCATTGGCAAGGTTGGTGTTATCACCATCATAAGTGGGCCAGATCTAAGGGTATCATCCTTCGGCTCCACTTAGGAGCCCTGTGTGCCAAAGGGCTGTCACTAATTTCCCTTCCTTCCCTTCAGTGATAGAACAAGGGCGATTCAGGGGCTTTTGTCTGGCTCCTGGATCACACCCAAGTCTGTGTAAATGGGCTCTGGTCTTTTAGTTATCGAGTATCTTTTTTCTATCCTTACATCTTCCAGGTATGGACATTGCATGCACAAAGCATTAGTACCTCACAATGTAGGGACTTCAGGCATTCCAGGAAGGTGGTAGAGAGCAGGGAGTGACCGTCTGGGTCATTACAATCCTGCCAAGGACTGCATTCTCAGAAACAGAAGAGCAACCTTTCTTCCCCAACATCAAACACTAATTGCTGTGTGGTAGCACACCACCAGAGTGTGCTTGCTTAGCATTTTCTTGTCACTGAGGACACATCAGTCGCTCCTGTCTCTGACCCCTGATCTCTGTCTCTTCTTGCCCTTGAGGTGCAGTGGGCTCTTTCCAGAACCACCTGCATTAAAGTGCATTTGGGTTTTACATTCTCTGCTCCAGTGGACATCTCTCCTTGTTTCTTGGCTGCATGATGCCTGTCTTTGGACTGCATGAAACACGCAGGAACACGTCTGTCTGGACCAGAAGAAGCCTTCAGCCACATAGACATTCAAATAACATATTGGATCCAAGTGGGGAGCCTTCCAGAGGTGGAGCTTTGCATAATTCTGTGTGATCTCCATACAGGTAACTGATATCTGACACAAATATGAAAGTGCCTAAATCCACTTGAAAGGCAGTCTGTCATTTGTGGCTTCTGAGCCTTGTAAAGTTCTACTGTCACCTAGAAATGAGTTTGAATATTTTGAAATACTTCTGATTAGGAAATGTCATAAACATTGAATCTTTATGACAACACATTCTGCTATCATCTTTTTCTTCATTAATTCTAAATATATGAGTGTCAAACATTTGATTTTATGATATTCCTAATGAACTATGAGCATAGAGATAATATAAAAACATTAATTCTTGGAAAAAGTGAGTCCTTACATTAAATCATTCAAATTTCTTTTCTTTTTCTTTAGTTTTGAAGTGCTCTTTGGAATATGTTCAACAATGATACCTGCAGCCTTTCTTGTTTTTTTAGAATTACTTTGGTGCTTTGTGGTCTTTTTTGTGTCCATACAGATTTTAAATTGTGTGTGCTACCTGTGTGGTAGATTCCTGGTGGTATTTTGACAGGGCTTGCTTTAAATGTGCAGATTGCTTTGGGTCATATAGAGCTTTGAACGATGTTTGTACTTACAAATCGTGAGCATGAAAAATTATCCCATTTCTTTGTGTCCTCTTCCATTTCCTTCATAAGTTGTGAGAGTGCAGATCTCATAGATCTGTGGTAAGGTTGATTTCAAAGTACCTTACAAAGTATCTCTGGTGCAATTGTCAATGGGATCAATTCTTTGATTTCATTTTCTGTGTGGGTGGGCGTTGGGCTAGATGGGTGACAAGTATTGAGGAGGTCACTTGTTATGCTGAACCTTGGGTGTTGTCTGTAAGTGAGGAATCCCTGAATTCAAATTCTGAAACTGATATTGCACAGTATGTTAACTAACAAGAATTAAATAAATATTGGGGGCGGGGGTGGAAACTAGGAAAATAAGGAGTAGATGATTTAGTCTTGCTTTTTATACCTCCATTTTGACCTTGGTTTCCTGACTCAGACATCTCTATCTTGGAGAACTTAGCTCACAAACACAAACAATTTTGTTGTGGTGCTGTGGTTCATAAACATTGAAATCAGAAATATACGAACATAGGATGTCTGTGAATAAAGTGTTCTTCAGGGAAAACCTGTAAGACATTTCAATTACTTCATCAATTTAAAAAAGTGTAGTTCACCATTCCAGTTCCAGTTTATCTGAAATTATTTTATAATTAATGAAAAATTTCTTTTGGTCCAAATAATTGTGCAAATGACTGGATGTTCTAGCCATCCCATAACGCATTAAGCATAGATTCTGCTGTTTTAAGTTTTAAGAAAGGAAATACTATACTGAGATGTTAGAGCAGGGAGATCAATACCATGTGATCTCCTATGGTGAGCAGTCCATAATCATTTATAGACTAGCCATGCCCAGGGTTCATTTATATAAAAAAGAAACACCTGTGTATTCTGTTTGTGCCACTGTTTGATATCTACTTCAGGTGCCCAAATCTGACCCTTAACCAAAACAGAACTTTACTATTGGAGCTTTGTGTGGCTTTGGAAAGGATCTATGTTGATCTCTTCTCTGGATGCCTAGCATCAGAGGCAGGTGTGGATGTAGGCTCTATGACTCTGAGAGATAGTGCTCCTGCCTGGTTGATAGCCATGCCTTGTCTGCTGGAAAGAGCAGGTGCAGGTGGGGTGGGGTGGTTGCTTAAGACCTACTTGCTGAGCAGAGGCTTTGCTGCATTACCATGCCTCATAAAGCAGGGAGCACCCTCACATACTGTTGGGAGAGTGATGTCCTACATACTTGGTGGTGAATACACACCTGACTTTTCCTCCTTGGTTCCAAACAATTATCTGTTTTATGCAGGTTTTTAGGCCTGTCTAAAGTACCAGTATACTTAGTATACAGGTGTGGCTGTACACTCCAGACCTGACACTCTATCGAGTCTTAATGGAGCCTGACATCACATCCTCTGGAGAACTGACTTTTTTGGTTATGTACCCAAGCTTTCCTGGTACAGTGAGGTGGCTGAAATGATCAAGAGACTAGGAATGGCTCAGATCATAGAATGTGGGAAGATTCCAGAGGAAAAGGCTGGGCTCTGCCTTTTTAGTCTATGGCTCAAATCCCTCCAATCCTGGGTGCTTTAGAAATGTAAGACTCTACTCTTCTGGAAGGAATCTTGCCCACTTGCTCTCCATTTGGGACCATTTTACTATCCAAATCCCCACAGGTGCACTGGCACACACATAATGATGGTATGCTCAAGAAAGAGCAGACACTGGGGAAATGACAAGAGAGAAAGAAGAAAGAGTTTTAGAGAGAGCTCTGCCATGGGGCAGCAGCATCCATTTTCTTAGCTGCATGCTCAATGACCAAAAGATGGGCAAGGATTTCCTAATGGTCATAGGTTTTGCTGGATCCAGGGCCACCCTTGGCCCAGCCTCCAGAGGAAAAGACTAGGGCACTGCAGTCCAAGTCTCTGGGCACCTGGAATGATGATGAGAACTCTCGTTACATTAGACAATCACTACAGAAGAGAAGACTTCAGTATCCTCCTGTAGAGTGTTTTGTTTCTCCAGAGTTCCATGTAATCATAAAGGGTCAATTGGCCTTGGCTCTCCATCAGTGACTCTGATTTCCTAGAGAAATCCTTTATACTTTCTAGAAGCCTTTGAGAGCCAAGAGAGGCTTGGAGACTTGGGTTGGTGAAGACTTGGGATAGGGAAGGACATGTCAGAGCACTCTACAGTGAGTCTATAGTCACAGCACAATACCAGGCCTTGTTGGACCCCCAAGGTCTTCATTGGGAAATAGGGGGGTCACTGTCCTGGATGACATGAGGATACCTCATGAGTCAAGAGTATACACTGGGGATGGACAGACAAAGGGGAATGGCAGATGCCTGAGATCCCTCGTACAACCCTGGAGCCTGTAGTTGTGCAGCTTTACCCTGGGGCGTTAATGGGCCACTGCCTTCATATCAGCCACATAAAGGTGATGCTCTTGTTTGAGGGTCTTCATGCCTGTGGCTCCAGTGCTAGTGCCGGGCACCAGGGAACAGGCAGCCTGCTGTGTCAGTGGTGCCCACTGAGTTTTGCTGGAAGAACTGGATCAAGGAAAGTCATGCAGAGATCATTCTGGATTCCCCATGCATCAGATTCAATAGGAATTTCCCATTACTAGCAGTTATCTTCATAGAGTCAGCTGGACTCCACGGTCCTTCCATTCATTCCTTCCATTAATTTATCAAGGAGTGTAGGGGCCCATCCAGCTAAAAAGCCTGTAAGCTTCGGTTAATATTAAACTATATACATAAGACAAGACCCTCGTTAATGTATTTCATTCCTGTTTTTAAACTTCTGTTATGAATCATGTTCTTGTTTTTGATTTTCTATTCTCTCTTCCATAAAAATAATGATCTTTTCTGGAACATGTGATTCTTACCTAAAACTTCAAAGTTACAAACAATGTAATCATTAAAAAATAATGTAATCACCTATGGTATATAAGTCACTAAGCATCACAGTAAAAGCGTAGTCGCACTACCACCATTCACATTGTTTGTGTTCTTTCTTATAGATATTGCGCCGACACAAACCCCCTACTCAGAGACCCTTAGACAGTGGTGCGTGGGCTGGTTCCCCACAAAGGAGAGTGAGTGACAGTTCCATGGCTCCTCAGTCTAAATGGGGATATTGTTAGACATCTAGCCATGGAAATGGAGTGTCCATAAGGAAGGCCAAAGTTCAATATTTCCAAAGGGAATTGGATCAATCTGGAAAGGGACCCTGTACCTTCATGTCTCCTCACCAAGAAAGGAAGCCAGCTCCCTTCCAGTCCTCTGGTGCAGCCTAAGTGCATATTCTAACCTGAGCCTTTCCAATGCCCTAGGCCTCTGAATGCCTGCATGGTTTAGACACTAACTTGCCAGGGGCCCTGTGGCCAAACCTATCACACAGTCAGGAGTATGGGACTAGGATCCCCAGCTAGTCACCAAAAATGTATCTCTCAGAGACTATATGGGAGGACCTAGCATGAAAATAGAGCAAAGGGGTGAAAATAGATCCACTGAGGGCCAGAATTCTTCACTAGGACTGAGAATGGGTGATGAGGAAAATGAAGTGACTAGTGCCACCTCCTCGCAAGCTGGCTGTCTCAGGAAGAAGCAAGACCTGTGGGCTTTGGTGAAGTGAGCCCCCTACCAGCTACACCTGGTAGCTGTGCCAGCAAGGGGCCTGTATTCTTCCTTCAGAAAGGGAGGGAAAGCCCTGACCTTGCATCTGTTTCTTGCTCTTTCCCATTAGGAGACAGGGGTAGCAGTGATTCAGCTGTGGCAGTTTGGGGATCCCGGCTGATGGTCAACTGGTTGGAACGCAGCCTGGGTGCAGTATTCCCTTCAGAGGCCCAGTGTGCACTGACCAGGGCCTGTGGCAGAGCACACATGCATGAATCATCTACTCTGCAGGAAGAAGACACCTGTGTCAGCCAGAGTACCCTTCCTTGCAACAATTCTAGCTGACAAACCACCAAGCGCCCAGGAACAGAGGAGCCTGCCATCCTCTGGGATACCTGACACCCAGAGCTGTCAATTGCCTCAGGAACTGACTGGGAACTCCACACCTATGTGTACCTGACACAGACCCATGGATCCTGGAATGTTCTAGTTTAAACAGAGGACATTCTTCTGAGGCTCTTGTTCTGAATGGCTCTCAGGTAGTACCTGGTTTCAGAAATAGAACAATAAAATGCAAATTAGTAAATGGAGGACCAAAGTTCTTCATTACAGGAGAGAACAGACTAAAGTTAGAATTAAATGTCAACTACTATCTCTTGGCAGTCTGGGGAGTAAGAAACACCTGAGGACTGGTATAAAAGGAAATCTTCACTGGCTAAACCTGAGAGTGAAATTCTGCAGGATGTCTGTGTCCTTCCTTCAGAAACAGAGAAAAACTGGACTTGGTGGTGTTTACTGTCCTTGTCATCAGAAAATAGATGCAGCATTTCTTCAGAGGCAAAGGGTTCCTGCTCCCAGCTGGTAATCAAGTGTGTGGAACCAGGAGATGATGGAGTAGTCCTTGAAAGAGCCCTTCCTCTGCTGACCAGGTCCTGAAGCATAGTATGCAGATGGGAATAATGTTTAACATAGAATGAAGGTATGGCTACCCTTCACTGCACTTACCAGAACTGGCCTGGCACCAAGCACTCAAGGACAACAAGGCCCTCCTTCCTATGGATAAACTTACTGTTTCTATCACATAGCACAAGACCAGAGTGGGAGTCTAGCACCAATCTTTAGGCTCTGCTTGTGTGAAGTGAGGGAAAGCCCAATGGTCCCTAAATGTGACCCAAGATGCAGAAAATACAAATTGGTGGGAATGGCTACAAGGGAGAACAAGGCTCTATATTAAGATCTGAATGGGATAATGCTGGGCACACATATCGAACTCATTTCTCCTTGCTGCATGTGTAAGGCCAATCCCCCTCCCCACCAACCGTCTGGGACTGCTTGCAGATATCTATTCATAACCTGCTTAGGCAACTTCATATGCCCTAGGCCTCTTATTGTGAACAGAGTTCTAATGGGATGTTACAAGGGGTCCTGTTGCTAATCTATGACAGAGTCCCTAGGACTCAACCAGAGCCCACAGTTTAAAGTGATGGATATTTCTCTGAGACACTGACTCTGAATGGACTCCACAGAGATCCTACTTTGAAAAAACAGAGAGGTGGGCAAAGGGATGGAAATAGAGAGCCAAAGTGCTTCATTACACAGGAAAGCAGGATGAAGCTGAGAAGGACTTGTCTAGCACAATCTCCTGAGAAGCTAACAGTTGTCTCTCATAAGAAACACCTGTGGTTAGGGACAAAGGGAAACTTCTACTGTCTACAACTGGGTGCTCAGGTAGCTTGAGGCCTGCACTTTCCTTTCAGAAAGAGAAGGGAGGCTCCAGACCTTGTCTCCTTTGTATGCCCTACCCCTCAAGGCATAGAATGTGCCTTGATTCAGTGGTAGCAGGTTAGTGGTCCCATTGATGCTTTAGGTATTGTAACTAACTCATGGGGCAGTATTCATTGTAAGGGTTTGGTTTTTGGGAGGGGGGGGGGGCAAATTGTCCTGCAGAATACTGTGCATGTTTGATCCATCTGCCTTAGAAGGTAAAGACATTTCATTTGGCCAGGGAAGCGAGGCAAGCTGGCTACCCATCACAGAAATTGCCAGGGCCAGTTAACTCACAGGCGCTCCTGGACAGGAGGGTCACTCTTCTCTGGGATAAAGTAACTAATTCTTCTCACATAGCACAGGACCAGAGAGGTAGTTCATCACAAATCCTGGTATTGGATGTGTCCCTGATGGACTAGTTCCTCCTGGTTGTGACCCATGACCTCGTTATGAAAAGAGAAAATGATTGGCAAGGGCTAGAAGTGCTGAGAGCCATTTCTGAAGTAAGGCAGGTTTGCAAGGCCTCCTACTGTCAGATGGCAACTGGCATCTACCCCCACTCAACCCCCACTCAATTTCTGCTTGAGTGCTGACCCCCAAGGCACCTTACTGACTGATATCAGGAGTGACTTGCCTTCTTATGCTAAAAATATGTGAATTGTACCTTGTGAAAAAACTCGTTATAGGAGTTTCCTCTTTTGTGATTATAGGAGCAAATGTAACATTTCCTGAGAAAACCTGCTTTCTTCCCCTCCAGAAAACAAGCTATTTGACCCCTGCTCACAAAGACCTAACTCTTGCATTTGCTATGCTAAAAACTTTGCCTTGTATTTGAATGCTACAGATCCCTTCTTTCCCCATGTGATAAACATCTAGTCATCTACTGGTAAAGATTATGCAGGAGTCTTCCACCAATCTATGTTCTGGAAAGTGTTTATATACCAAAGAACTTGTTATCAGAAATTATTGTCTAAGGCAATTGCCACCTCCATTTTGTACCCCATATGTTTTTTCGATAAATAAAGCTGACTCTTTGGTCAGAGCAGAGTTGCCTGCCTGGTGATCAGAAAGAAAGAAGCTGAGGCTCGCTCACTCTCTTTTGCCACCACCGTCCCTCCTACAGGGAGCCCTGGACCTGTTGGAGCTGGACTCCGGCATAAAAGTAAGGCCAAGATTCTACATTACAGACGATATTAGGATAAAGCTGAGAACGAAATGTCTACCTAGTTTCTCCTTTCACCAGAAGTGATGCCAGCTCCCTCCCAAACCCTGGCATTGCCTATACATGGACACTCTGCTTGGCACCTTCAAAGGCCCTATGTCTCCCATTGTTAACATAGTTTTGAAAGACAAATAATGAGGGGTTCCTTGTCCCAACCTATGCCAGAGACATAAGAATTTGACCAGATTCTCGAACTTAAAGGAAAGGCTACTTCTTGGATATACTGGCTCTGAATGGCCCCCAGGGAGTAATGACTTTGCAAAAAGAAACAGATATTCACTGACCTGGAAGTGGGGAAGGCCAAAGTGATTCATTATAGATGAGAATGGGACAAAGATTAGAATGAAGGGTATAGAATGACAATTTCCTGGCAAGGTCCTGTCTAAGGAGGAAGAGAAACATGTGGCCAGAGCAAACAAAACCTCCTGCAAGCCCAGTCTGCAGAGATCTGCATTATTTCCTTCTGACAGAGAGGGATAACTTCTGGCCTTGGCTCCTTTTCCTGTCCTTCCCATCAGGTGATAGAGGCAGCAGGGATTCAGGGGTAGTGGGTCCATGCTCTAGGCTGCTGCTCAAGTGTTTGGGACTATTGCTGTGGTGCATTACGTTTTGAATGGTCACTTTCTGCACTGCCTAGGTCCTGGAACATACATCATATGTGTGGATTATGTGCTCCTCAGACTTAGGCCAAGCACTAAGTGATCTCTGACAGCAGGGCAATCTTTCCTGTGGGTTGCCAGAAACTAATTACTCTTGGTTAGCACAGAGGCAGAGAGGTCACCACTCATCCCTGGGAACTGACTGTGTGATTGACAGCTTCACTGCCCCACTGAGCCTGTAAACCAATTCCAAGTTAGCTGCTGGGAGTTATCTGAATTTACCGGTTGAGTGAAAAGTCCTGGGAAGGGTACGGCAAGTTTGCATGGTATCTTGCCCCCAGACAGCTACCAAAATCTACCCTCTTGTAACTTTCATTTCTGTTTGAGCACCAAACCTCAGAGTGCTTTGCTATTTAGTGTCAGGAATGGCCTGTCCCCCTGCCCTGTCCCTGAGGCGTGATTGTACCTGGTGGGGAAAGATGAGTTGCTGGGAACCATGACGGCCTTGCTGGATGACACAGTCACAGCAAGGAAATGGCAAATGTTTGCACAGCTCCTTCCATGAAGCGAAACTGGTATTTCCTTCTACTATTGGCTCATTTTGGAAATGGGACTACTGTTATTAATTAGGCCTCAATATGTTCCAATCAGACCGATATTTCACACACAGATTCCTCATGGGGAGAAGCTTATTCCCACCTCTACAAAGAAGAATTTAGACAAAGAACTGCAGATGTTTGTCTAAAGACTCTTCTAATGAGCCTCATAAACCTAAGACATAGATAATAAAGGGGGTTAAAAAAACACAAGAGTTATTATTAACTCTAGCCTGGAGAAAAAGAGCCTAACTTAGAGATAAGAAACAAACAAGAGATTAACATGATAAAGAGGGAGGAGGAGCCAAGATGGCGGAGAAGAAGGGAGCTCTATAAAATTCCTCTGCCCCATCTATCAAACTGAGAAGGACATTACTCTCATCTGCAAGAGCGGATGGAGAAAATACAGACTCCAGAAAGAAGACAACCTCAAAGATGCCTGAGCAAGTGTGTGAGAACTGGGGAGATTGGAAAACGGGCCAGCCCAAGGAGGGCAGGGGAGATGGGAGCCCCAGACCAACACGGGGCAAGCCGCGGAGCCCCTGAGAGACCAAGGGAAGAGAAAGAGAAACTGAACACACTCATAGTACTGTCTCTAGGGAAGAGATAAAGAATGTTTAACTGCGCTTGGAAAGAGAAACTCTCACTCCATATATAATTGCTGGGTAGCCCAAATCCCGAATGCGGGTGGCACAGGGAAAAAACAGCTTCCAGCCCTATCCTGGCAGGGAGTTAGCAGCCCTAGAGCAGTGGCCTCAGGGGCGCGCACTTCGGCCTCAGCTGCCAGAGCAGGAGCACACACCTCATTTTCACACGCATCTCGCCTCCAGCATTGGCCGCGCAAATCCCAAATTCCGGGTGCTGATAGGGAGACAATAGCCCCCACCCTTGTGTGATCCTGGCAGGGAGTTGGCGGCAGTGGAGGCCAGGGCAGGCGCTCAGGCTGCAGGAGGGCGCAGCTCATTTCCAGCAGCGCCCATTGCCTCAAGCAGCAACAGCACGAATCCCGCGCGCACCAAGAGAAACTGCTCTCTCCCCCTACTGTGATCGCAATCCCGGTTGGGTGCTGGGAGTCCGCAGCGGTGTCTGTGAGGGCGTGCACCTCGCCTCAGCAACAGCAGCATAAATCCCTACCAGCACCTAGAGAAACTGCTCCCTCCCCCTAAGAAGCCAGCCTCCAAAGCAAGTACATCTCATCTGTGGTAGCATAAAAGTGCATGGACTAGGACTTTGAACCAAGGCGGGCCGGGAAAATACAACTTGGCTCAGCTGCGGGACAAGGAGATCGGTCTCATTAGAGTGGCCTGCAGTGCTTACTTCCAGTGGAGCATGTGGTGCCACCATTCTACTCTCTGCAGCCATCAAGACGGAGACTCTGAGAGCAGCCTCTGAGACCTACTACACCAAACCATGCCTATCCACAAGGGGAAGCTGCTGCTTTTTTTTTCCCCTTTTTCTTTTTTCTTCTTTTTTTTCTTTTTGGACTTATTTTTTATTATTACTACTGTTTTTACTTAAAAAAATTTTTTAATTTTTACTCCTTATTTTCCTTTCTCCTTTCTCCCTCTTTTGTTTTTCTTTCTTGCATTCCAGATATATTCTCCTGTATCTCATCCTTATCTCTCCCCTCAACTGATCATACACTTTTAAACTATCCATTGTCCTTTGTTGTCTGTGACCTCCTTTATTTTTTCTCTTCTCTTCTTTTTGTCTCGTTCCTCTCCAATTTCTTTCTTCCCTTCCCCCTTTTAATTTGTTTGTTTGATTGATTTGTCTGTGTGTTTGTGTGCTTCTGTTCCCTCTGTGTTTGTCTGCTGTTTTCCTTCTTAGGGCTACACCACGAAACAAGCCAAAATACACATAACGGAAGGTCCCAAATATCACTGAGTAGGGAAATAAAATATTCAAAGGCACAACAAGAGAAACTGAGGGACACCATTAAAAGGATATTTCCTTAAACGACAGGCCCTGGACAGTCAATAAGCCTCCTTTAACAGAGCAATATTAACATGTGCACAGTGCACACTGAGCTTTTTAAAGCTGACAAGAGACAGAAAACTAGCTAAAATGACAAAACGAAGGAACTCTCCCCTGAAGAATCTCCAGGAAGAAGTTACAGCCACAGAACTGCCCACGGCAGATCTAGACAACATAACGGATCAACAATTTAAAAAACTTGTCATAAAATTAAGCGCTGGGGTTGAAAAAAAAAAATCAAAGAAGCAACTGAGACAATGACTAGGCACTTTGAAAATAGGTGAGATGAGTTAAAAAGGCTATAAATGAGGTGAAAAATAAAATGGAGGCAGCCACCTCAAGGATTAAAGAGGCAGAAATAAGAATAGGTGAATTAGAAGATATGGTTATAGCAAAAGAGGAAGCTGAAAAAAAGAGAGAGAAATAGATCCAGGAGCAGGAAAGGAGAATTCGAGACCTGAGGGATAGAATCAAACAGAACAACATCCGTATCATAGGAATTCGTGAAGAGGAAGACAGAGAGAAAGGTCCTGAAGGGATACTAGACCAAATTATAACGGAGAATTTCCCAAATCTGGGAAAAGAAATAGACATTCAAATTCAAGAGGCACAAAGAAGCCCCGTAAGACGTAATTTGAATCGACCTTTGGCACGAAATACCATAGTGAAACTGGCAAAATATAAAGATAAAGAGAGAATTCTGAAAGCACCTAGGGAAAAAAGGGCCCTCACGTACAAAGGGAAACCTATCAGAGTGGTTACAGACCTATCTAATGAAACTTGGCAAGCCAGGAAGGAATGGCAGGAAATCTTCAATGTGATGAACAGAAAAAACATGCAGCCAAGAAGCCTTTATCCACCAAGCCTGTCATTCAAAATAGGAGAGATAAAGGTGTTCCCAAATAAACAAAAATTGAGATAATTCATGACCACAAACCAGCCCTACAAGAAATCCTAAGAGGGACTCTATGAGGAAAATGTTGCAAAGAATACAAGGTGACAGAGACACCACTATAAACATGAATTCTACAGAGAACATAATGACTCTAAACCCACATTTCTCAATAATAACACTGAATGTAAATGAACTGAATGCTCCAACAAAACTATATAGGGTAGCAGAATGTATAAAAAAAAAAATCCATCTATTTGCTTACTACAAGAGACTCATTTTAGACCTGAAGATACCTTCAGGTTTAAAGTAAGGGGATGGAGAAATATTGATCATGTGACTGGAAGCCAAAAGAAAGCTGGAGTAGCCATACTAATATCAGACAAACTGTACTTTAAAGTAAAGGCAGTAACAAGAGATGAAAAAGGACATTATATAATAATTACAGGGTCTCTCCATCAGAAAGAGCTAACAATTATAAACATCTATGCACCGAATTCAGGAGCACCCAAATACATAAAACAATTAATCACAGACAGAAACAATCTTATTGATAAGAATGTGCTAATTGCAGGGGACTTTAATACTCACGTACAGCAATGGATAGATAGCCAGACAGAAAATCACTAAAAAAACAATGGACCTGAATGGCACACTGCACAGATGGAATTGATAGATATATGTAGAACTCTGCATCCTGAAGCTAGGAAATTCAACTTGTTCTCGAGTGCACATGGCACATTCTCCAAGATAGATCTCATACTGGGGCATAAAGCAGCCCTCCATAGGTATAA
The DNA here is from genome assembly GCA_004023785.1 of Mungos mungo. Classification (NCBI taxonomy): domain Eukaryota; kingdom Metazoa; phylum Chordata; class Mammalia; order Carnivora; family Herpestidae; genus Mungos; species Mungos mungo. The sequence continues at coordinate 109,933 of PISW01004575.1, read as the reverse complement.
ACAAATAGAGATCATACCATGCACACTTTCAGATCACAATGCTATGAAACTTGAAATTAACCACAGGAAAAAGTCTGGAAAACCTCCAAAAATGTAGAGGTTAAAAACCACCCTACTAAAGAATGATTGCGTTAATCAGGCAATTAGTGAAGAAATTTAAAAATATATGGAAACAAGTAAAAACGAAAATACAACATTCCAAACTCTCTGGGATGCAGCAAAGGCAGCTCTAAAGGAAAGTATATTGCAATCTAGGCCAATTTCAACAACTAGAAAAAGTGCAAATTCAAAATCTAGCAGAGCACCTACGGGAACTAGAAGGGAAGCAGCAAGAGCACTCCAAACCCAGAAGAAGAAAAGAAAGAATAAAGATCAGGGCAGAAATAAACAATATAGAATCCAAAAGAACAGTCGAGCAGATCAATGAAACCAAGAGTTGGTTCTTTGAAAAAATAAATAAAATTGATAAACCTCTAGCCAGGCTCTTCAGAAAGAAAAGAGAGAGAAACGAGATACACAAAATCATGAATGAAAAAGGATCTATTACAACCAATCCCTTAGAAATACAAGCAATCATCAGAGATTACTATGTAAAATTATATGCCAACAAATTGGACAACCTAGAAGAAATGGACAAATTCCTAAATGCACATGCACTGCCAAAATTCAAACGGGACGATATAGAAAGCATGAATAGACCGATAACTGGTGAAGAAATCAAATCCCTTATCAAAACTCTCCCAACGAATAAGAGCCCAGGGCCAGATGGCTTCCCGTGGAAATTCTACCAGACATTTAAAGCAGAGCTAATACCCATTCTTCTCTAACTATTCCAAAAAATAGAAATAAAAGGAAAACTTTCAAACTCATTCTACGAAGCCAGCATCACCTTGATACCCAAACAGACAGAGACCCAGCCAAAAAAGAGAACTACAGACCAATATCCTTAATGAATACCGATGCAAAAATATTCAACAAGATACTAGCAAATCGAATTTAACAGCATATAAAAAGAATTATCCATCATGATCAAGTGTAAAGGGCTGATTCAATATTCACAAATCCATCAATGTGATACATCACATTAACCAAAGGAAAGATAAAAACCATACGATCCTGTTGATAGATGCAGAAAAAGTATTTGACAAAATACAGCACGCTTTCTTAATAAAAACCCTTGAGAATGTCGGAATAGAAGGAACTTGTCTAAACATTATAAAAGCAGCTTATGAAAAGCCCACAGCTAATATCATCCTCAATGGGGGAAAACTGAGAGCTTTCTCCCTGAGATCAGGAACATGACAGGGGTGTCCACTTTCACGACTGTTGCTTAACATAGTGCTGGAAGTCCTAGCATCAGCAATCAGACAGAAAAAGGAAATAAAAGGCATCAGCATTGGCAAAGAAGTCAAACTTTCACTTTTCGCAGATGACATGATACTCTACATGGAAAACCCGGCAGACTCCAACAGAAGCCTTCTAGAACTGATCAATGAATTCAGTAAAGTTGCAGAGTACAAAATCAATGTACAGAAATCAGCTGCATTCCTATACACCAATAATGAAGCAGTGGAAAGAGAAATCAAGAAACTGACCCCATTCACGATTCATGAAAAACCATAAAATACCTAGGAGTAAACCTATCCAAGGATGTTAATGACCTATATGATGAAAACTATAGAAAACTTATGAAAGAGATCAAAGAAGGCACCAAGAAATGGAAAAACATTCCCTGTTCATGGATCAGGAGAATAAACATTGTGAAAATGCCATTACTACTCAAAGCAATCTACACATTCAATGCATTCCCCATCAAAATTGCACCAACATTCTTCTCAAAGCTGGAACAAACTATCCTCAAATTCCTATGGAACCAAAAAAGACCCCAAATAGCCAAAGTAATATTGAAGAAGAAAATCAAAATGGGAGGTATCACAATCCCAGACTTTAGCCTCTACTACAAAGCTGTCATCAGCAAGACAGTATGGTATTGGCACAAACACAGAGACATAGACCAATGGAATAGAATAGAGAACCCAGAACTGGGCCCACAAATGTACGGCCAATTAATTTTTGACAAAGCAGGGAAGAGTATCCGATGGAAAAAAGACTGCCTCTTTAGCAGGTGGTGCTAGGAGAACTGGACAGCTACATGCAGAAGAATGAAAGGAGACCACTTTCTTACACCATTCACAAAAATAAACTCAAAATGGATGAACGACCTGAATGTGAGACGGGAAACCATAAAAACCCTCGAGGAGAAAGTAGGAATCAACATCTTTGACCTCAATTGCAGCAATTTCCTACTCGACACATCCCCAAAGGCAAGGGAAATGAAAGCAAAAATGAACTCTTGGGATCTCATCAAGATAAAAACTTCTGCACTGCAAAGGAAACAATCAAGAAAACTAATAGGCAACTGACAGAATGGGAAAGGATAGTTGCAAATGACATATCAGATAAAGGGCTAGTATCCTAAATCTACAAGGAACTCGCCAAACTCCACCCCCAAAAAACAAATAACCCAATGAAGAAATGGGCAGAAGACATAAACAGACACTTCTCCAAAGAGGACATCCAGATGGCCTACAGGCACATGGAACGATGTTCAACATCACTCATCATCAGGGAAACACAAATCAAAACGACAGTGAGATACCACCTCACGCCAGTCAGAAGGGCTAAAATGAACAAATCAAGAGACTATAGATGCTGGCGAGGGTGTGGAGAGATGGGCACCCTCCTGCACTGTTGGTGGGGATGTAAACTGGTGCAGCTGCTCTGGAAAACAGAGTGGAGGTTCCTCAAAAAACTATCCATAGAACTCCCTTATGACCCAGCAATAGCACTGCTAGGGATTTACCCAAAGGATACAGAAGTGCTGATGCATAAGAACACATGTACCCCAATGTTCATAGCAGCACTGTCAACAATAGCCAAAACATGGAAAGAGCCTAAATGCCCATCACCTGATGAGTGGATCAAGAAGATGTGGTATATATATACAATGAAGTATTACATGACAATGAGAAAGAATAAAATATGGTCATTTGTAGCAAAGTGGATGGGCCTCGAGGGTGTCATGCTAAGCAAAATAAGTCAGGCAGAGAAAGACAGATACCATATGTTTGTACTCATAGGTCTAACAAGAGAACAGGAGAAACGTAATGGAGGACATGGGGAGGGAAGAGGGAAAGAGAGTTGGGGAGAAAGAGGGACGCAAAACTTGAGACTACTGAATATTGAAAATGAACTGAGGGTTGAAGGAGAAGGAGAAGGGGGGAAAGAGGTGGTGGTGATGGAAGAGGGCACTTATGGGGAAGAGCACTGAGTGTTGTATGGAAACCAATTTGACAATAAACTTTTTAAAATATGAAAAGAAAAAAATAAAAATAAAAGTAAGTACTAAAAAAAAAAAAAGAAACAAACAAGAGCCGGACGTAAGTTACTGCATGCATCTTTGCTAATTGGTGCCACAAAATACCTTTCCTTACACTGATATCCATTATGAGGATGCGTAAAAATAGTTAAAATTTAAACTCATACACAAAGGCCAGCACATCTAGGGCCCCTATGGTGCTTACACCTTCAACATCAAATAACAGGGTTTACACAAGCAACTTACTAACCAGCACAAATACATTCTTCCTTTTGTGAGCCAAACAGAATTAATCCTAGTCTAGTGTATGCCTGAATCTTAGCATTATTGATATAAACAAATATGTTTGCTTTCTGCTTCCGAGAACACCCTGCTATCTTCTTGGTTGTAAGATTTAATACCAGTTTAAACAAATGTGTATGATATCTCCTTTTCACAGAGAATATCTTGTTATCCTATTTCTAAAAATTAACTACCTCACTGAAATTAGAGTAATTCTGCCAAAAATGCCTCTATATAGCCTGTTTCTGTATGCTTTTTAAAACATTTTATCACTGAGAATTATTTGTAATAAAAATTCCACTTTTTTGATGTCATGCTAACACTTGATCTATAAATAAAGACACAAACCCGACAGAGTAGAGATGACTACCTGGTCATCAGAAAGAAAGTCGAGACTCCTTCACACTCTCTTTCGTCAACACCATCCATCCTTTAGGGAGCCCAGGACTTGCTAGAGCCAGACTCCGGCAGTTAGCAAATGGGAATTGAATGGAAATGACTCTATGGATAGCCAATATTTCATTTTAGATAAGAATGGAATAAAGCTGAGAGTGAAATGTTGAGCTCCATTTACCATTTACCCTTGTGAGGCCAACTGCCTCCCAACACCTTTGTCCCTAGCAACACACATACATTATGTGCTGAGTACTTTCAAACACTGACCTACATCAAATGTTCTCAACACAGATCTGTAAGGCTAGTTGCAGGGTTCCTATGGCCCAACATATTCTGTTGTCATGAGAACTCACCTAGAATCTCAATTAAAATCAGGGGGAATTGTTCTGAAACCTGGGTTCTGATTGGCTCTAGTCAGATTCTAGCTTTTAAAAGAGTAAAAGAGGTCATCTGGGTGACTCAGTTGGTTAAGCACCTGAATCTTGGCTTTGGCTCAGTACATGATCTGAAGTCATGAGGTCAAGTCCCGTGTTGGGCTTTGTACTGACATCTCAGAGCATAGAGTATTCCTTTTTTTTTTAAATAATTTATTGTCAAATTGGTTTCCATATAACACCCAGTGCTCTTCCCCACAAGTGCCCTCCCCCATTAACATCACCCCCTTCCATTTTCCCCTCCCCCTTCATCCCTCGGTTCATTGTCAGTTTTCAATAGTCTCTCATGTTTTGCATCCCCCCCGCTCCCCAACTCTCTCTCCCCCTTCCCCTCCCCATGGTCCTCCGTTAGGTTTCTCCTGTTAGACCTATGAGTGCAAACATATGGTATCTGTCTTTCTCTGCCTGACTTATTTCACTTAACATGACACCCTCGAGGTCCATCCACTTTGCTACAAATGGCCATATTTCATTCTTTCTCTCTGCCATGTAAGACTCCATTGTATATGTATATACCACATCTTCTTGATCCATTCATCAGGTGATGGACTATTAGGCTGTTTCCCTGATTCGGCTATTGTTGACAGTGCTGCTATGAACATTGGGGTACATGTGCCCCTATGCGTCAGCACCTCTGTATCCCTTGGGTAAATCCCTAGCAGTGCTATTGCTGGGTCATAGGGGAGTTCCATTGATAGTTTTTTGAGGAACCTCCACTCTGTTTTCCAGAGCTGCTACACCAGTTTACATTGCCACCAACAGTGTAGGAGGGTGACCATCTTTCCATATCCTCGCCAGCATCTATAGTCTCTTGATTTGTTCATTTTAGCCCTTCTGACTGGCGTGAGGTGGTATATCAGTGTGGTTTCGATTTGTAGTTACCTGATGATGAGTGATGCTCGGCATTGTTTCATGTGCCTGCAGGCCATCTGGATGTCCTCTTTGGAGAGTGTCTTTTCATGTGTTCTGCCCTTTTCTTCACTGGATTACTCATTTTTTGCGGGTGACGTTTGGTGACTTCCTTGTAGATTTTGGATACTAGCCATTTATCTGATATCTCATTTTCAACTATCTTTTCCCATTCTGTCAGTTGCCTATTAGTTTTGTTGATCGTTTCCTTTGCAGTGCAGAAGATTTTTATCTTGATGAGATCCCAATAGTTCATTTTTGCTTTCATTTCCCTTGCATTTGGGGCTGTGCTGAGGAGGAAATTGCTGAGATTGAGGTCAAGGATGAGGTATTGTACATTCTCCTCAAGGGTTTTGATGGTTTTCTGTGTCACAGTCAGGTCGTTCATCCATTTTGAGTTTGTTTTTGTGAATGGTGTAAGAAAGTGGTCTAGTTTCATTCTTCTGCATGTTGCTGTCCAGTTCTCCCAGGACCACCTGCTAAAGAGGCAGTCTTGGGTCACCTGGGTGGCTCAGTCAGTTAAGCGCCTGGCTTCGGCTCAGGTCATGATCTCATGGTTCATGAGTTCAAACCCCACGTCGAGCTCTGTGCCGACAGCTAGCTCAGAGCCTGGAGCCTGCTTCAGATTCTGTGTCTCCCTCTCTGTCTCTGACCCTCCCCTGCTTGTCTCTCTGTGTCTTTCAAAAATAAATTTAAAACATTAAAAAAATCTTAAAAAAAAAAAAAGAGGTAGTCTTTTTTCCATCGGATACTCTTTCCTGCTTTGTCAAAAATTAATTGGCCATACATTTGTGGACCCAGTTCTGGGTTCTCTATTCTATTCCATTGGTCTATGTGTCTGTGTTTGTGCCAATACCATACTGTCTTGCTGATGACAGCTTTGTAGTAGAGGCTAAAGTCTGGGATTGTGATGCCTCCCGTTTTGGTTTTCTTCTTCCATATTACTTTGGCTATTCGGAGTCTTTTGTGGTTCCATACGAATTTGAGAATGGCTTATTCTAGGTTTGAGAAGAATGCCAGTGAAACTTTGATGGGGATTTCATTGAATGTGTAGATTGCCTTGGGTAGTAATGACATTTTCACAATGTTTATTCTTCTGATCCATGAGCATGGAATGTTTTTCCATTTCTTTATGTCTTCTTCAATTTCCTTCATAAGTCTTCTATAGTTTTCAGCATACAGGTCTTTTACATCTTTGGTTAGGTTAATTCCTAGGTGTTTTATGATTTTTCATACAATTGTAAATAGGATCAGTTTCTTGAATTCCCTTTCTTTTGCTCATTTTTGGTGTATAAGAATGCAACTGATTTCTGTACATTGACTTTGTACCCTGCAACATTACTGAATTCATGGATCAGTTCTAGAAGGCTTCTGGTGGAGTTGATTGGGTTTTCCATGTAGAGTATCATGTCGTCTGGGAAAAGGGAAAGTTTGACTTCTTCTTTGCCGATTCTGATGCCTTTTATTTCCTTTTGTTGCCTTATTGGTGATGCTAGGACTTCCAACACTATGTTAAACAACAGTGGTGAGAGTGGGCATCCTTGTTGTCTCCCTGATTTCAGGGAGAAAGTTCTCAGTTTTTCCCCATTGAGGATAACATGAGCTGTGGGCTTTTCATAAATGGCTTTTATAATGTTTAAGTAAATTCCTTCTATCCCAACTTTCTCAAGGGTTTTTGTTAAGAAGCAATGTTGTATTTTATCAAGTGCTTTTTCTGCATCTATCGACAAGATCGTATGGTTTTTATCTTTTCTTTTGTTAATGTGATGTATCACATTGATGGATTTGTGAATATTGAATCAGTCTTGTAACCCAGAAATGAATCCCACTTGATCCTAATGGGTAATTCTTTTAGTATGCTGTTGAATTCGAATTGCTAGTATCTTGTTGAGTATTTTTGCATCCGTATTCATTAAGGATATTGGCCTGTGGTTCTCTTTTTTCATTGGGTCTCTGTCTGGCTTTGGAATCAAAGTGATTTGTGCTTCGTAGAATGAGTCCGGAAGTCTTCCTTCCATTTCTATTTTTTGGAATAACTTGAGAAGGATCAGTGTTAACTCTGCTTCAACTGTGTGGTAGAATTCCCCTGGGAATCCATGCGGCCCTGAGCTTTTATTTGTTGAGATATTTTTGATAACGGATTTTAATTCTTCACTGGTTATGGGTCTGTTCAGATTTTCTATCTCTTCCCATTTGAATTTTGGTAGTGCATGTGCATTTAGGAATTTGTCCATTTCTTCTAGACTGTCCAGTTTGTTGGCATATAATTTTTCACAATAATCTCTGAATCTCCGAGGGATCTAATGTAATAGATCCATTTTCCTTCATGATTTTGTCTATTTGAGTGTTCTCTTTCCTTTCTGAGGAGCCTAGCTAGAGGTTTATCAACTTTGTTCATTTTTTCAAAAAACCAACTCTTAGATTCATTGATGTCTTCAATTGTTTTTGTGGATTCTATCTTGTTTATTTCTTCCCTGATTTTTATTATTTCTCTTCTTTTGCTGGGTATAGGGTGCTCTTGCTACTCCCTTTCTAGTTTCCTTAGGTGCTCTGTTAGATTTTGAATTTGCGCTTTTTCTAGTTTGTTGAAATAGGCCTGGATTGCAATGAACTTTCCTCTTAGGACTGCCTTTGCTGTGTCCCAGAGAGTTTGGATTATTGTACTTTCATTTTCATTTGTTTCCATATATTTTTTAATTTCCTCTCTAATTGCCTGATTCACTCAATCATTCTTCAGTAGGGTAGTTTTTAACCTCCACATTTTTGGTGGTTTTCCAGATTTCTTCCTGTGGCTGATTTCAAGTTTCATAGCATTGTGATCTGAATGTGTGTATTGTATGATCTCAATTCTTTTGTATTTATGGAGGGCTGTTTTATGACCCAGTATGTGTTCTATTTGGAGAATGTGCCATGTGCACTTGAGAAGAAAGTGAATTCCCTATCTTCAGGATGCAGAGTTCTAAATATATCTATTAATTCCATCTGTTTCAGTGTGCCATTCAGGTCCATTTTTTCTTTAGTGACTTTTTTGTCTGATTGACCTATCCATTGCTGTAAGTGAGGTATTAAAGTCCCCTGCAATTAGTGCATTCTTATCAATAAGATTGCTTCTGTTTGTGATTAGTTGTTTTATGTATTTGGGAGCTCCCATATTCAGTGCATAGATGTTTATAATTGTTAGCTCTTTCTGATGGAGAGACTCTGTAATTATTATATAATGTCCTTCTTCATCTTTTGTTACTGCCTTTACGTTAAAGTCCAGTTTGTCCAATGTAAGTATGGCTACTCCAGCTTTCTTTTGGTGTCCAGTTGCATGGTACATATTTCTCCATCCCCTTACTTTAAACCTGAAGGTGTCTTCAGGTCTCAGATAAGTCTCTTGTAGACAGCAAATAGATGGATTTTGGTTTTTGATCCATTCTGCTACCCTTGTCATTTGATTGGAGCATTCAGCCCATTTACATTCAGTGTTAGTATTGAAAAATATGGGTTTAGATTCATTGTGTTCTCTGTAGGGTTCATGTTTGTATTGATGTTTCTAGTGTCTTATATTCCTTGCTACCTTTCTCTCATAGAGTCCCTCTTAGGATTTCTTGTAGGGCTGGTTTGGTGGTGATGAATTCTCTCAACTTTTGTTTATTTGGGAAAACCTTTATCTCTCCTATTTTGAATGACAGGCTCACTGGATAAAGAATTCTTGGTTGCATATTTTTCCTGTTCATCACATTGAAGATTTCCTGCCATTCCTTTCTGGCCTGCCACGTTTCATTAGATGGGTCTGTAACCAGTCTGATAGGTTTCCCTTTGAATGTTAATGCCCTTTTATCCCTAGCTGCTCTCAGAAGTCTCTCTTTATCTTTATATTTTGCCAGTTTCACTATCATATGCTGTGCTCAAGGTCGGTTTACATTACATCTTAGGGCAATCGGTGTGTCTCTTGAATTTTAATGTCTTTCTCTTTCCCCACATTGGGGAAATTTTCATGTATAATTTAGTCCAGCACCCCTTCAGGACCTTTCTCTTTTTCTTCATCTTTAGGAACTCCTATGATATGAATATTGTTTCATTTGATTATATCACTCAGGTCTCTGATTCTCCTTTCCTGCTCCTGTATCAATTTCTCTCTTTTTCTCGGCTTCATCCTTTGCTAGAACTGTGTCTTCTAATTCACCTATTCGCCTCTCTGCTTCTTCAATCCGTGCATTGGCAGCCTCCATCTTATTATTCACCTCATTTATAGCCTTTCTTAACTCATCACAGCTATTTGGAAGGTTCCTAGTCTTTGTATCAATATCTTCTCTGACAGTTTTTATGCTGTTTTCAAGCCCAGCATTAATTTTATGATAATCCTTCTAAATTCTTGTTCAGTTGTGTTGCTTGTGTCTGTTTTGAGCAGTTCTGTCACTGTGATTTCTTCCTGGAATTTCTTTAGAGGAGAGTTCCTTCGTCTCATCATTTTGGCTAGTTTTCTGTCTCTTGTCAGTTTTAAAAGCTCTTTCTGCTCTGTTCACCTGTTAGTATTGCTCTATTAAAGGAGGCTCTTTGACTGTCCAAGGCCTGTCATTTTAGGAGATATTCTTTTAATGGTGTGTCTCAGTATCTCTTGTTGTGCCTGTAATTAATATATTTTGTTACTCAGGCAATTTGAGACTTTCCACTATGTGTGCTTTGGCCTGTTTTTGGAGGTATCCCTGAAAAGGAAAACAGACAAACACACAAGGAACACAAGCATGCAAACGCACCAACAGTTCCGGTAAACAAGCAAGCCAAATGGGAAAGGAAAAAAAGGGAGCAGGAAAGAAAAGGGAGGACAGGAAAGGAGGGGGAAAAAACTGGGGGCACAGAGACAGCCAGAGATAAAGGACAGTCTGAGAGCCTAAAACCTGCAGAGGAGGGAGATAAGAATGAGAAGAGGGAAAAATATCTGGATGGTAAGGGTTGATCTAATCACATGAGTCTTAAATGTTGGTCTTTCCCAGACTCCAGGGGGGAAAGGGAGAAAAGGAGGAAATAGGAAAGTAGAAAAGAGAAAACAAGGGGAAAAACTATAAAAAATTAAAAATAATTAGGAAAGAAAAAATTGGAAAAAAGCAAGAAAAAAATAGCAGGAAAAAAGAATCCAGCTCTCCAGCGTGGATGGGCATGGTTCAATGTAGGTAGGTCAGGTCTCAGGGCCTGGTCTCTAAGACCCAACCTCAGTGGATGCAGGGAGAAGAATGGCAGTGCCCCAAGCCCCCCTCAGACCATGCGTTGCCAGCCACTCTCCTGAGTCCAACCTCCCCAGGCCATGGGCGGGTCAAATTGTTTCAGTTTTCTAAGGTCCCCTAGGCCTTTAAATCCTTTAATATTTCCGCCACCACTAAATGGTCAGGAATGCACAGGGGAATTGGAGAGCCAGCCCTTCCCTGGCTCCACCTGAGATCTGCAGGCTGCAGGGCCCACGCAATAACAAGCCTACTGAGGGGGTCGGATTTCTCTCCCTGCGCCCAGTGGCTGCCAATGGAAAGTTTGTCTCTCTGCCACATCATGGGCTGAGGTCTTCTTTCAGTCTCTCCTCTTCCCCTTGGCTCTGTAACTCCCTGGAGGCCAGTTTGCACCCAGCATCTTGCACTGCTGTCTCTTGCGCAGCGGGGCCGTCTCACGTGCAGCGCTGCCAGCTCCAGTGCAGTTCTCAAAATTCTGTGCCAACCTGCACGGCTGTCCTGCGTGCTCCCGGCCCTGCACTGTGCTGTGCAGCCTCTGGACCCACACTCCCTGTGGCCCAGGGCTAAGTCTCTGGGCACTCTCTTTCCCAGCTCCACTTTGAGCCGGTGCTCCCTCCCTCAGAGTCTCCTTTCCAGGTTCTCAATCACTCAGGCATCCGTGAGGCTGATATCAAAGTGCACACCTCTGCTCCTGGAGATCAGAAAGTTATGGCTTTTAATTCCTTTCAGTTTGATGGTTGCGGAGGTAACAGTGTTGCCTCTTCTCCGCCATCTTGCCGCCTCCAAAACCTAACATTCACTATTGTTAAACTCAGCAAAGTTGATACCAATAACTGTGGGTCACTTCCTTTCATTGGTCCGTACCATATGGCTATAACCATAATTTATGCTACCTGCTCTCACAAATTGGCATTTTAGTGTTTTCAATTTTTTTGCTACAATGAACAGTGTTGACATGGACATTCCTGCACACTTCTCCTGAGGCTCATGTGCAAGAATTTTCCAGTCTTTCTATTCCTAGGTGTTAAAGTATGCAAATATTCAACTATCCAAAATCATCTTAAATTATTTTCCAAGTAGTTACACTAAATCACATTCCATTGACTCTCAACAGTGGATCAATCCACTTCTGTAATATTTGGTAATGTCAAATACCAATTTTTATCAAGGAAATGTCTATCAAAATTATCTTAAAGTGGTTTTGGTTTTCATTTCCCTGATTAATAAAGAAATTAGGAATAACTTCATATATTTACAGGCTAAAAGCTTTTCTTCTTTTCAGAATTACATGTCATGTCTTTTGCCCAGGTTCTCAATCACTCAGGCATCCGTGAGGCTGATATCAAAGTGCACACCTCTGCTCCTGGAGATTTTCTGCTGGAAAATATGCTTAAATACTTCTTCTGAATCTGTAAAAGTTCTTTATCCTTTGTTTTAATCCCTGTCAATAATATATATTATTTTGCATATATCCCTGTCAATAATATATATTATAATGATTATTTTGCAGCTTGTGACTTGTTTTTTTTTTTTTTCATTTCTTAAAGGCATACTCAGATGACTACATTTAATATTAATGAGGGATCTGAAACCTGTCTAGACGGGGTTCATATTTTACTTCCACATGTTTGGAATTCAAAGCACTCTGTGTGGCCTAGGTCAGGGCAGTTGTTTGGGACCCACTGAAAACTGGTCTGACATTGTGGGCAGTGGCAGAGGTCAGATATTTAAGTGGGAAGGTATTTAGTGGAGGGAAGATGGCAGCAGGTCCTGGTTAGCTTAAATGGAGAGCACTGTGAGAGACATGTCTTCAAGAAATCACATCTTGGTTCTCTGGATGGCCAAGAGAGCAGAGGGTTCAGGACTGTTACATATTCCATAGCATGAGGTTCTGGAGCTCTTTGGGAAGGAGCTGTCTGAAGTAGAAAATATGAGGCAATGAAAAGACTATTGGCCAAAAAAATCTGGGAGTGGTGTAGTCGTAGTCCTATCTCTTTGTTGGACTTCAGCCCAATCTGAATTGATGCTTCCAGTTTTTGAGATCTTCAAATGCCTCCCTCCCTCTTTCACTCCACTCACCACACTCTTACTACAAAGCCAAACTATCCCTTGATAATTTCCCTGCTAAAAAGAGTATGATAGTAAACCTTGAAATTTTTAAATTACTTTATTCATTTACCTGTAAAATCACTTCAGTTCCCATCTAACATGGGATGGAGGCAGACAACAAGGTAATTAAATGTGAGCTCAATGTGATGGCTATTTGAAACTTGAAAAGAAACAGGCTGAATACTGAGGAAGGAGATGGAGAGAAGTAATTTTTTTATATAAACCTTATAGAGACCTTGTTATATAAATGTGAATACTCGAATATGCTAATATTCCATGTGACATAAGTTGGTAGATAAAACAACAAAAAAGTGAAATGAATTTTTACCAGAGGCCCCAGGAGGTGTGAAGTGTAAACTAGACCTGATTGGAGACACCTGGATGGCTCAATCAGTTAAGTATCCAACTTCTGTGCAGAGTATGATCTTACAGTTCAGTTTGTGAGTTCAAGCCCCATATGGGGCTCTGCACTGACAGCTCAGAGCCTGGAGCCTGCTTTGGATTCTGTGTCTCCCTCTCTGCCCCTCCTCCACTTGTTCTCTCTCCTCTCTCTCTCTCTCTCTCTCTCTCTCTCTCTCTCTCTCTCTCTCTCTCAAAAATAAATAAACCTTTTTTTAAAAAGGCATGAATGGAGAAAAAGAGATAAAAGGGATGAACCACAGAAACAGAAAAATCTAAGAAAAAGAATCTAAGAAAATCGTTAGTTTGGTCTAGGAAGACAGGTGTTCATAACGACACATATGTGTCATCCTGGGGTGGAAAAACTGCCAGAGCCTGGATTGGCGCATGTGTCCATCATTTTGGGCCTCAAGTTAAGGGAGTAATATAGCCAGAACAGGCAAGTCAGACTAGGTTTTCAAGGTGAGGCCTCTCCCTAGATCTTGATAAAACTCTCAGGTATGGGGTCATGAGGCTCTGTTCTGCGGTTTCAGAAACTCAATTTTCTTGACTCACCCACAAGTAAGGAGTCTGAGTAGTCAACAACCCAACCCAGAAGAGACTATGTGAATGAAAACCCCACTACCTGACAATTCGTCCAGCTGTCAGTAGAGGGAAACCCTGCCCAAGGAGGACCAAATTCAGAGAAGAAACTTGTTCAACAAACCAAGAATCAAGTCAGTTGGGTTATGGGTATACTTTATTTTCTTTCCCTTGTCTTGTCTTTTCTGATCTAGAAGTGTTAATTTTGGAGGAGTGTTTTATTTTCTATTTATTTTTCTATATTTTATATGATCAGGAAAAAAAGGTTATTTGGAAATAAAAATCATTCATCAACTTTCTGTCAAATGGTACAGAAAATTATATGTACTTGTCATATGACAAAATATTAATTGTCCTATCATCTATATGAGTCTTTGTGGTACTCGTCTTTCAACTTCTCTATGGGTCTGAGAATTTTCATAATAAAACTTTGGGGAATATCTTGAATATAAAATTGAGAAAAGTTTTGGGAGGAAAAAAGATTCACATCTGTTCATTCAAAAACCACCTCTACCTAAATAGTAGAACCAGTCTCTTAGATAATGATACTCTCACTCTTAGTATTGATGAGTAAATGCTTTAAAAATCTTATTCTCAAAGTATTTGTTTAAACATTCCCTTCTGGTTATATAAAATCTTCTAACATTTCAATGACAGAACATAGTACCTAAGAATACTGGGTAATACTATCACTTAACAAATTACCCCAAAATTTAGTATCATGAAACAACCATTTGATTTTGCTATTTGTGGTCATAAACTCAGTAAGGGCTTGGCTGGGTAGTTGTCAATTTGGGTTTCCCATGCTGTTACACTCAGATGTTGGCCAGGGCTGCAAACATCTAAAGGCTTCGAGCTGGGTATGTAAGATAGTTCACTCACATGGCTATGCCTCTGCGGCAAGGCAATTTCAGGGTCATTAGATTTCTTACATGGCAGATCTATATAGCTCAAGGCTCCAAGCTTGAACAGTCCAGCAAACCAGGCAGAAGCTGGGTCTTTTCTCATGATCTGACCTCACTCCTGCTGCATGGCTTCATGGACTGAGCTGACCGGTCCAACAGTGTGCTGCTCCTATTATTTCCCTCTGGGAAGGCATTGAGGGCTCGAGTGAGGCCTGCTCACCACTCACCTACTCTGTTTGGGCTTGAGGGGCTTCTCCTTTTTTCTAAATTGAAACTTTGAGAAATAAGCAAACATCATCTTCGAGGAGGGGTGTTTGACAAGCTTCATTGTATTGCTTGTACCCAGAGAAGGGTGGCCCATCTTACATGGTAAGACAAGTTTTAGGGGTGCCTGCATGGCTCAGCCAGGTAAGTGTCTGACTCTTGGTTTCAGCTCAGATCATGATCTCATAGTTCATGGGATCATGCCCTGCATTGGTGCATTGGGCTCTGTGCTGACAGCATGGAACTTGCTTGAGATTCTCTGTCTCTCTGTCTCTCTGTCTCTCTCTCTCCCCCCGCTCCTGTCCCTCTTCTACTTGCTCTATTAATTAATTAATAAGTTTTAGCTGAACATATGGCTGCCATTCTGTTTCCTTAGTCTCTCCTAAAAGTTGGGGAACAAGTTCTTGTGAGTGGGAGCCGAGGGAAGGTCATATGCACAGATTTTGGGTTTCATTCTGGAAAAAAAAAAAAAAAAGGCTTGTCTTCTCTTTTCTTCCTCTCTGACTGGAGGCAGGCACCATCTTTGGGAGCTGGAATTCAGTGTTGAAGATAGTAGGATGACACATGAAAGACTTGTCTCTGGTGAATGTGAATATGCTGTAGTGCCCAGAAAGACCACCCACTTGAATTTTTGAGCAAATTGAGAAATAGACCATCTTATTTAGGCCATGATCATGTTGGGTCTTTTTCCAGCTGCCAGACTGATACCCTCCCTATCACATAAAGGTCCTCTACTTTTAATACAGCTATACAGTATGTCTCTGGAGACACACAGATTCTTGGGTACATGGCTTAGGCAATGGTCACAAGAATGTAAATCCCTTCTCCTTCCCTTAGAAAGAAAAAGCAATAGGAATAATAACAAAGAATGGGGATCAGTCAGAAGGTGATAGGCCACGAGTTTTCCTGGAGAGTCTCCCACAACAGTGCAACCAACAGGCAGAGGGTCCAGGAAGGTTGTAAGGTATACACTCTCAAAAACAGTATGGAAAAAATAATCTGCTCCCTTGTAAATAAGCATTTCTGGGGTTAAGTGGCCTTTAAGAATTTCAAATGTCATGTGTGACCCTGGGAAAGCCTAGTCCCCTTAAGCACACTGGCCATGCTTCTCACACAATCCACTAGGATTAGGGCCCTAGGAAGCTTAAACTCTTCTCCTCTCCAGGTCAAGGCTCCTAATGCACTCCTCAAAATCTCCCCATCATCCTGCCCTCTCAAATCCTCTCTGTTACTCTCTGTCACAAGTTCAGTCTTTCAGGCCCAGGGTGTGCCAGAAGCCCTGAATTTTCCCACATGGTCACTGCCTTTATCCTTAGTAAGAGGAGTTATAATTTGATTCTGCTGAATAGTTACTTTTTCCAGTAGACTGGTATGTCTGTGTGATCCAGTTCTGGCCAGGGAGCTATAATCAGGCTGTTTGTCGGCTTCCAGGAACACTGCAACAAGAATTCATCTTTTGTCCTTCTTCCTTCCTCTTTCTTCTTGCCTAAAATGTAAGCATCATGCCCAGATCTCCTGCAGCCAGAGTAACATCTAGGATGGAAGCATCATGCTAAGGAGTGAGACAGAGAGATATAAGACATGGGAAGTGCCATGCAGCCTTACACCACTTAGCTCTCACTTACATAAGGCACTATGATTAGACTTTTCTGCTGTAAGCAGCTAAATCAAATTCAAGATACTGTCTTATCACTTTAGAATCAAGAGCCAGATTTCAAATAAGCTGAAGGGACAGTGGGAGAGAGTAACAGCCTCAGGGCTGCCCAGGCTCCTTTGTCTCAACAGCTATGCCAATATCACTCTGCTTCCTCCAGAGGAATACAGAGGGGAGCGCATAAGGTAGGATCAAAGATGAAACTAGGTAAAAGAAAGCAGCAGAGACAGAGATTTCTCTAGGATTTGGACTGCTGCTTTCACACATATTAATCTTCACAACCACCCCAAAGGGAGGCACTACTGTCCTCACAGGAAGAGGCCCTGGCAGGTCCAGAGTCGGATGTACAGCCAGTGAGCTAGAACCAAGTCCAGCTTACATCCTTCACATCATAGGACCGAACCACCAGGCCTGGTCTTCCTGCCTCAGAACAAAAGATATGGCATTCCTCTCCTCACCTCTGCTCCAAGTGTAAATTTTCTGTGACTTGCTCAGGTTAAACAGAGGGTGGATAGGAGAATAGATGGAGGTTCAAGGGCCCCACTGGAAGCAAACCACTGATCTTTACAGAAATCCTGGCAGGAAGCCTGAAATCCAGCATTTGTAAAGATTATTAAAGGGGAAATTATTAAAATTATGGTGAAGGCAAATATTTGAGATGGCTATGAAATAATATATAGGATATTATTACATATATATATAGTATGTATTTAACTCATATAAAGCTCAATTATTACTTCTGTACTTCTATGGGTTTTATTCATCAATAAATGTTTTATTTATTTATTCATTTATTCATTCATTTATTTATGCAAGAAAGAAACCTGGTATGTATAAACAGAGGTGAGGGGGAATGTGAAAGTGTGAATGTTTTTATTACTATGTGCTTTCTGATTTTCTGAAATGAACATGTATTGCTTTTATAATTAGAAAAAAGTAAATTATACCTTTCGTTTTAAGAGGGCATTGTATCTAACATTAAATACAGACCCTTCCAGCCCACTCAGGGCCCCAGCCTCAGCCCCTGCTCCCACTCTTAGGTCCTCTACTGTGCCCTGGTCCCCAAGTCCCACTCCTAACCCTTGCCCCTCAGCTCTGCAGGATTTTGAAACACACCTGGGTGGGTCCATTGAAAGCTCAGGGAGAGCATGGTCAGAGACCACCCATTTATCCACACTGAAGGTGACTCACCTCACAAGTGAGATTCCACCAGGATGACCCAGAAAAGAGAGAAGGCTGTTAAAAGTAAACAATAGATCCAAACCAGAGTCACTTGTGCTAATCTCATGTCACCAAACAGGGCTTAAACCAAACCTAACTGTCCTTTTAATCTTCCCCATGAATGTAATCTTAACCAGTTTGGAATTTCCTGATCAGCACTGATGAGATAATCCAAATAATAAGACCCTTTTGTTCCCCAAAGGGAGGTGACCTTGCCCAAAATATTATTTGTTTTTGTTTATGATTTCTTTGTCTTGCCCTTAAAAACTTTCCCTTTCTGTAGCCCTTTAAGAACTTTCTACTTGCTAGACAGGATGCTGCCTGATCATGAATCAGTCAATAAGGCCAATTAGATCTTTACAATTTTCTTGACTGAATATGTTATTTAACAATAGCAAAGTCCAAGAGACTGGTGGAAGGGAGATTCATGGAGAGAAGGCAGAAACAGTGGTTCTCAGGTACCAGGAGCATGAGGATGATATGAAGTGGAGGAAGGACTATGGGTCACAGGCAGAGGCAGAAATGCCAAGGCCAAGGCAGAGCAGTGGTGGCCTGGCCCAAGCAGCTGCTGGGCCTACACACACACCGCATCCCTGTAAGGCCTTTGATAGGCAGCTGAAACCAATGCCACTTGGGCAGACCTCCCACCTGCACAGCCTGCACTGGCCAGCAATCAGTTACTGGCTGTTTCAGTGAGGACCCACCTGGCAGTAAAGCTGCAATGAGCTGGGTGAACTCTTTGGAGTTATCTTTAAATCTCTGAATTCAAGGTTAATCCTGAAACATTTAATACATGGCACTTTTGTATTTGGTAACATCCCCAGGAAAATCATTGTTCTTTTTTTTTTAATTTATTTATTTTGAGAGAAAGTATGAGTAGTAGAGAAGCGCAGAAAGAGAGAGAAAGAGAGAGAGAGAGAGAGAGAGAGAGAGAGAGAGAGAGAGAGAGAGAGAGAGAGAGAGAGAATCCTAGGCAGGCTCCTAATGGTCAATGCAGAGCCCGATGTGGGGCTCAAACTCATGAACTGAACTGTGCCAAACTCAGACACTTAACCAACTAAGCCACCCAGGTCCTCCAGGGGGATCATGGTTCTTAACAGATAGCAGCACTCCACACATGAATCACTCATGAAGCTGACCAGAAGAGGAACAGGACCAGGGACCCCTGAAAATTCTCCTTGCTTCAGGAGAAACCTGAGAAATCAGCCTGTATCTTCAAGAGTGGCATCTTGTCTACAATCTCTCCCAGAGGACTCCACTGTTCATGCTACCAGCCCAGGCAGACTGTGCTGCTTGGCCAGGAAGTCCAGCCCCATCTACCACCGTGGGACCTGAGGGAGGAGACCAGCATACAAAGGAGGCTGAGGAGACATCCTTGGAGGAAGGCAGTAAAGGAAAGAAAGGGAACAGTCTAGTTTCAGGTGATAGTTAATAGCACAGGCCCCAGTCAAATCCACCCACTCCATCCCAAACAGGTGGGTGACTTGGGGCAAGGGAATCTCTATGTGCCCATTTCATCACCTTTAAAACAGGAGTTCTTACCATCCACAATTGCTTTGAGGATTAAATGAGTTGATATTAATCAGAGCGATCAGAACAAGCTGCTTGGTGAGTTACTGTTTAATACATTTAGTGCTAAGAACATGGATTTTGACAGCCAACATGCTGTGTCAGGCAGGATCCAGTGCTGCACTGACCTCTTTTCCTATCTGCAAATCATGGATAATGAGCATCTCCCTACCCGAGAACGGGGTTAAATAATCCATCTAGGAGCACATGGGAAGACAAAACTAGTTCTACAAACATCTGAAAGTTTAAAAGGAATGTCCGACCCTGGTTCCCATAGCACACTCCACATTCCTAAGACCAGACTGGAGTTGCTCCCTTTGTGCCCAGGTGACGCACTCACTCCACAGCTCACACTTGTGAAGCTCCAGAAGGGTATCTGTCAGCAAAGTCACCTACTCAAAGTTTTCAACCCCACTAATGAATCATTAAAAAGAGAAAATCTACTGGAGAACAGAGACCCTCAGAATGCAAAAGTTTCAGGAAATGTTTACCAGTTATATATGTGTGTTGTAGGTGACAGTAAAAGACATTCTCATTGGGATCATGGTAAGGACTCTGAGTGCCACTGCCAGAGCTTACCTGGTATCAGCTCTGCAACCCAGAGCTCAGGGCCAGGAGGATGCCTAGGAAATGCATGCCACCAGAGGGGCACCCAGCACACAGCACTCTGTCAGGGACTTCCAGAGTTCTTTCAAGCCAGACCTTCAGGCTGACACCAAGCTCAAACCCACCAAAGGTTCACAGCCCAATTCCAGAGATTAGCAGCAAGGGGACTGTAGCCTCAGACCCTCTCCACCTCCATGCTTGGCCTTTCTTTCACACCCAACCCCCCTACAGCTCTTGTCTTCCAGTCATCTGCTTTCCTTCCTTTAGCTGATCCACTTCCTCTTGCCCAACCAACCCTTCCTTCAGTCCCTGTTTTCCTTTCTTTTTCTTCCTTCCTCTAGCCTTCACCTCTCCACCCCTCCTCCTGTTCTAGGACACATAAACACACATACAGCTTTTTGGACAACTCAGCCTTTATTTTTGAAAATAATTCTGTGGCTTCAACTTTCTTCCATGAACTGAGGTCAGGCCAGAAGCAAAAACACACACATTGCTCTCCAACCTGCCATCCTCATCCTAATCTGACCAGACAAGGGAATGCTCCGGGGACAGGGGAGGGAGGCATGAGCCATCCTGTCTTGGCTGTTCTACCTCACCCTGAGAGGGCCACCAGAAGCCACAACCTTTAGAGAGGAGCCTGTGCACCAAACCCCAGGGGAAGAGGGACACAGGAAATAATCTCTCTTTCACAAAGCCAGCATGAAACCTCCTAGAGCAATAAGGAAGGAACCAATTTTTAGAAAGGCCAGGATCCAGGAGCAGAGTCTGTTTCTTTGAGGCAAGATGAGGGAGGTATGTTCCAGCACCCCTATCACCTTTCCCCCAACTTCTGCAGATGAACTGAGAAGTCTTGCTTACCCCTTTCAACTTCTCATCTTAGAATCATAAATTGCTAAGCTGCAAGGAAAGAAGAGCAGAGAGGAGGTCAGGGATAAGAAGAAGGGTAGAAGAGAACTAAGAGTAGGTGGCAGTAAACCCTGAAAGCCTAACAGCTCCACCCAGACTTTGATGATGAAACCCCTTTGGTTAGTCTCACTTTGGCCACAAATAAGTCCCCTTTACAAATAACCCAGCAACCCCTCAAATTGAGGGACAGTAAGGGTGGGGGAGCAGGTATAGGTGAGCTCATTCCCTGGCTGGAAGAGCCGGGACAGGGGAAAGAGACCTGGGCAAGAGAGCCAAAGTTGCTGACCTCTCTGCAGATGCTCTAGGAGAAAACCTAGAACATGGAAGTCTGTGTCTCCACCATGCCCAAGTGTCTCCCTACCACACAGTGGTTTCTTGCTTAATACTGTCCAACATATCCCATGAAGTTTCCCCTGACTTAACCCCCTTGAGCATGGGAGAAAACCTTCACCTTATCCTCTGTGCTCTTGAATGCAATTCAAAAAAAGAAAAATAAGGAAAAAAAAAGATAAATGTACCCAAAGAGATACACAGAGAGGGCAATAGAGCCCAACGACACAGTCCCATCTCAACACATGATATGGCAAGGAAGGAGCCCAGGAGGGACAGACAGGCACCACTAATTCCAGCTGGGATCATAGCCATCCCAGGTCTGCGGGGGGGCCAGGTGGACACGGCGGCCTCGAAACAGGAAGCTGACGATGCCCCGGTAACCGGCCCTAGGGACACCAGATTTGAGGTCATCCATGACGCCCAGGGCCTTGGCAAAGGCCTTGAAGCTGTCCCTGCCTGTATACTGTACCCGCACCTCCCCAAGTTCATTCTGCTCACTGGTCCTCACTTTCTCCACCTGCAGCAGGGGAGCCCCATAGACACGTGCAAGGAAATCTCGGTCATAGGTCTCCTGCCGCAGATATGACAGGTCCAGCTGGGTGAAGGGCACAAAGTGCTGGTTCAGCTTGATGAACTTGAGGTGCTGGTCAAAGAACTGTCCGTGGCTCACACCCTTGCGGCCAAAGGTCATCGTTCTGGAGATTTCAGGTCGCACGCAGGCCCGGCCCTGCCGCTGCTCAGGCCTGCGCATCCAGTCATCCCAGAAGGCCCTGGGCCACTTGGGCTCCAGCTCAGCCCAGAGTTCAGCCAACAGCAGCCAGCCCAGGCCAGGAAAGAAGTCTGTGCGGTAGAGTAGCTCTGGCTTGCTCGAGTCCACCATCTGTTCCTTCCCATTGTCATTCCAGGCAGACACACACCAGAGGGAGGGGTCAGCCTTCAGCAGCGGGTAGGTGGCCTGGAAGTACTCAAAGAAGTCCGGCGCCACCTCCAGGTCATCCTCCACCACCACAGCCGCTGGGAACTTGAACCTATGGAAGACCTGGCCCAGTGCCCAGCGGTAGTGCCGTGCAATCTTGTAGTAGCCCTGAAACTTGCGGTGGTCAGGGGGCACAGCAATGTTGCTCAGGTCAGGCTGCCGGATATGCGTGACAGCACTGCCATAGGAGGCAATGACCTGGGCTGTCTCCTCGTGCCCGCAGTCCTGGCTGACGATTATGGGGAAGTGCTCAGCCGAGGGCCGGTAATGCAGCAGCTTGTCCAGGCAGCGCCGGACAGTGCTACGGTCACAGGCAATGACTAAGATGGGGATCACGGCTGGCGGCGAGGACACAGGCACGCGTGGTGGGATGGGTGGGGCAGCAGTGGGCACCCTCCACCTCTGGCTCCACCGAACATGATGCTCCCTAATCTGCTGCAGCAGCCCCCTCTGCCGCTCCAACTCCACCTGGGCATCCTCAGCCAGGCGGATCACCTCGCGGGTGAGGCTGGCGGGGTCATCATCCAGAGAACTGTCAGGCGGCAGCCTGCCAGGCGCAGGGCGTGTCCAGAAGAAAAGCAGCAGCAGGGCATTCCAGGCCACAAAGAGGATGGCGCCCCACAGCACAAGCCCTGCAGACTGCTTCTTCAGCATCCTGGCCCCCGAGGGGGTGGCAGGCAAGGGTGGGGCTCAAGGCTGCCCTTGGCTTGCCTAGTTCACTTCCACAGCTCAAGGGATGCTTTCCCTGGGCCTGGGGATTAGGAGGAAGCAGCCATGCACCTGAGAAAACAGAGAAAACCAATCTTCATCACAAAAGCATGGGGCAGTCCTAGGGGGAAGAATGGGGGACGGAGAGGAGGGAGGCCAGGAGGTGGA
This sequence comes from Mungos mungo, assembly GCA_004023785.1. Classification (NCBI taxonomy): domain Eukaryota; kingdom Metazoa; phylum Chordata; class Mammalia; order Carnivora; family Herpestidae; genus Mungos; species Mungos mungo. The sequence continues at coordinate 86,929 of PISW01004575.1, read as the reverse complement.
CTCCTGAGCTTTCTTAGAAAAGAGCTGCCATCTCCTAATCTGGGATGATTGGGACAGGACAACATACTCTCCTCACTCCAAAAGGAGTTCATGAGTCCTCAGAAAAGCAATATGGTTTGAAGGGAAGTAGAGAGTGATGTTGTAAAGATGGAAACAAGGGAACCCCACTCTCCCTTCGATACCTGACAGATTTCATTTCCATCTTCCAACCAGAGTTTCGAGGCAGGGGTGGAGGTGAGACCACCTGCCTCTCATTCCTCAAATCAAACTGCTTAAAGATTACTGATTTAAAAACTCTAATATCACACCTCTGGACTAGAGTCAACATCCTACCTACAAAGGAAGCACTATAGGCATTCCCACAAATGTCAGTGGCAAACTGCGCTGCCCACCATGTATATGACTAACATTCTGCTAGAGGAATCAGCCAGTATAAATGAGCTACAGAAGAAAAAGGCAGAGGTGGAAAAAGATGCATGACTATCTCTATTTATTGATACTGTAAGAATATGCCTGGAAAACTGTAGGAGAATTAATGACAAAACCATCCCAAACAACTGAAGAACGAGCAAAGTAGCAGGATAGAAAAATTAACATGCAAAAATCAAGACTTCAGATCCACAAATAATAACTTATTAGAAGAAACAATGGATGAGAAAATTCTATTTACAATAGCCATGAAAATGATAAACTGTTAAGAATAAACTTAAGAAATATTCAAAACCTACATGAACAAGACGATAGGTCCTGAAAGACACAAGAGGACTTAAATATCCCTTGTTCTAAGTTACGACACCTCGACATCATCAAAATTCTCAATAAAAATAAATTTTCTGGGAGCTAGACAAACTGACACTAAACTTTACATGAAAAAAAAAAAACATACAAGGTCATCTAGAAAAATAACGAAAATGAAGTGTGAAAGAGGGACTAGCCCTACCAGCCATTAAAATATTACAACACTTCTATAATTAAACCTATGTGATACTAGTAGGTAAATAGATTATCCAAAGGAATACAATTAAAACTACAGAAATAGACCCAAAAACATGTAGAAATCTAATATATGATGCAGGTGATATTTAAAATTACTAGGGCAAAAAAATGTCTTATTAAGAGTGTTATAACAACTCTATAGCTATCTGGAAAAAGAAAATTACATCTGTGCAAAAGAATAACTTCCAAATGGATTAGAGATCTAAATATAAAAAATATAACTATACAAGTGCTAGAAGAAAATAAGGGTCAATTCCTTTATAACCTGGGTACAGGGAAAGGCTTTCTAAGTTATGATTCAAAATCTAGATGCATTAATAAATGAAACATTTCTGCATGATAAAAACACCATTAACCAAGTCAAAAGACAAACTGGGGAAGAATATTTGCAATATACGTACAAATATACAAATAAAATGCCAATACCCTAAAGAGAAAAAGAACTTTTAAACTGAGGAGGTAAAAAGTCAAAACTTTTTGTCTTCAGATAAGGGCAACTCACAAAAAAATACTGAAGTGGTCCTTACACATATGAAAAGATGTTCAAGTTCACTTATAACAAGAAAAATGCAAATTAAACTATACTAAGAATTTCTCACCCATTAGACACAAAAATTCAAACCCTTGTCCTATTCTCTAGTGTCAGTTGAAAAACAAAGTTCTTAATTTTAATGATACTCAGTTATCAGGAGTTTTTATCTTTTATGGATCATGCTATTGACATTGTATCTAAGAAATCTTTGCACAAATCACAAATATCTTTCCCTATGTTTTCTTTTTTTAGGTTTTATAGTTTTAGGTTTTACATTTAGGTTTATGGTTCATTTTGAGTTAATTTTTGTATATGGTGTGAGGTATGGAACTAAAGTCCTTTTATAGCAATCTGGCAATTTGCTAAACAGAAGAGTAACCATACTACCAAGTCCACTCTTAGTTATACTCAAGAGAAATAAAAACATATGTCCACAGGAAAATTATCTGGAATATTTATGTAGCTTTATTCATAATCACCAAAAACTGGGAAAAATCCAAAGGCACATTAACAGAGGAAATGGATAAACAAATTGTGGCTTGCCTGCAAAATGGAATAATATGCAATAATAAAAAGGAATAAACTACTAATACAAACACATGGATGAATCTCAAAATAACTATGGGATATGTGAATGACCAAAAAAAGAGCACATACACTGATTCCACTTAGATAAATCTCAAGAAAATATAAAGTGATCTATAGTGACAAAAAGCAGATCAGTGGTTGGCTAGGCATGGAGGCAGTGAGGGGAGGTATCACAAAGGAACAACAGGAAACTTTGGGGGCATGGATGTAGTTTACTCTATGTCATTTATACCTCAATAACACATTTTCTATAAAGATTAAAATTTTTTTCTTTTAATTTTTATTTATTATTGACTGACAAAAAAAGAGACGGAGCATGAGCATGGGAGGAGCAGAGAGAAAGAGAGACAAAGAATCTGAAGCAGGCTCCAGGCTCTGAGCTGTCAGCACAGAGCCCTAAGTGGAGCTCAAACTCACAAACCGCGAGATCATGACCTGAGCGGAGTTGGACATTTACCCGACTGAGCCACTCAGGTACCCCTTTCTTCAAAAAAAAAAAAAAAAAAAGATTAAATGACAAAATTGGACTATAGACAGTCAATTAAAGTATCAGTGTTGACTGAGTGATAGGCATACTATGGTTATGGAAAATAACACCCCAATTCTTAGGTAATGTAGACTGAAGTAATTAGGAGTAGAGAGCCAAGATAGATGCAACTTCTCAAATGGTTCAGAACAAAAATATCATGTATACAGACAGGGAGAGAAAGCACTCGAGAGAGCAAGAGAATGCGCAAATGTATCAAAATGCTAATAGATGAATCTGAGTAAAGGAATTAAGAGTGGCCTTATACCATTTTAATTCTTGCACCTTTTTTTAAGTTTGAAATTATTTTCAAATGAAGTTCCTTAAAATCGTTATGGGGACATGGCCCACAGTTCTGCCTAGCTTTGCCCAATATGGCCCAAATTAGGCACATCAGTAGGGGCAACTGAAACAATCCCTTTGTCCTGAACTCCCTAATCATTCAATGACATGTATCACGCACCTGCTGTCTGCCAGGCTGTGAGAAGGGACTGGGACACACATCTTACATGGAAAAGCATGTTCCCACCAACCCTCTCACTCTACCAGAACCCACTATTTGAAAGAATCTACCACACTCTCCAGTTCCCAGACAGCTGCCATTACGGACCATGCAACTTCTGTTCTACACCCTTCACACCTTAAAGCTTCAGGTATGTGTCCTCTTGTGCCCTGCTGCTCTGCCAGTTACCCTCTACCTCACAGCTATCAAAATCTTGGATTCCAGATCTCATCTCTGTACTTCTGGGCTCTTGAGCAGGCAGATCCACTGTTAAAGGACCAAAGTATTGATCCTGAAGGGTCTCTAAAAGAACCTAGCTTCTGTCTCCCTCCTGAGGGGACTACCCCAGCCCCTGCCAGCACCACCACCACATGTTGTCCTCTGAGAAAGCATCCACCCCCACAACTCCATAGCACCAGTCTCCTCAGAAAACTCAGGTCCATTTCCATTTAACTGTATCATTAAATTCACATGTTGTCAGTGCTCATATACAAATCAGGGTTTCCCAGAAAGAGAGAGACAACAGATTTCCAGTTTCTTCCTCACTGCCCCTCAATGCAGTCGTGTTGGAACTTTCCCTCCAATCTCATGGCCAGGATTCCCTATCCCCCAAATTCCTGCCTCCTAACTGATTGGGCAGGGAAAGTCTTTAGCTAAAGGGATGGAGGAAGAAAAAGACTGAATTCCATCATCTGAAATACTGCTTCAAGGCTGGAGGAGCAGACCCATCTCTGACTTATCCATGAGCCACCACAGACCAGCAAGCTCTCAGACTGGTGGCAAACCCCCAAGGGACACCATCCTCGAAACCCTGACATGTAAAAGTCTTCACTCTTCTCCAATGTCTGGGAATTGGATGGCCCACATCCACTTCCAGAGGCCTCCCCTCACCTGTCCTTCTAAGCCATGCAGATCAAAGCAGTTTTCTCAGACTTTCAGAGAACTGGATTCTTAGCAAATCTGCAAACATTAAGGGTGGCTGGATAGCCCACAGAAAACAGCTGTCCCAGTCCAGTCCAGGGCTCTATCTTAGCCCTTAGGCCTTAGTTCACAGACAATGACCTTTTTTTTAAAATTGTGAAATAGAACTTGTTCCTCTTTCCATAAGATAATACAACACTCCTATACCCAGGCACCACTTCTTCTCTACAGATTCATCCAGAGTCCCAGAGCAGTTCCCACTGCTTCTCCACATACTCTCCAGGACAGGATTCTCTACTCTATGTGGAAGTTAATGAATGGTGTGTGCATACACAAGCACATGCACTCCCCAGCAGCTGGCTGTGCCCCAGGGGTGAAAAAGCCCCACAGGCCAGCCCAGCCTTTAGCCAGCAAGCCCACACACTCAGGCAGGAAGTGCTGCTCTCAGTCCGACCATCAGGAGTAACAAGCGCAAGCCACACAGCTCAGGGCAATGTGTGGCACCTCCCCACGTTTGTTCACATCTCTAAAACTCAATCTTCTCATCTCTAATATGGAAATAGTAATAATAAGATGGAAATCAATCACTGGGTTGCCATAAGGACTGGGTGAGATCATCTGATCTGCATCAGGTATTTAGAACAGTGCCCCACTGTGACATAAATGCTAGCCAGTTATTCCTTTGTTCCCTCTCTAGCTGGCTGGCTCTCTTTACTCCACTCTACTACATCCCTCTGGGCTATAAACACCTAAGCCTGCCTCAGGGCCTTTGCAAGCGCCTGTATGACTAGTCTTATCTTCCCGCTTTCCTTCACTTGGTGTGTTCTGACTCATGTCTCTGCCAGGGAAGGTTGGTCCGACAATATGAAGTTTACCACTCCTTCACAATCATTGACATCAGTGCAACCTCTTACTCAAGATCTGTCACGTTCCCTCAGCTACAAGCTATTCAAGGATGGGCCCAGCTCCCCCACTGCAGTCAGGCTGCTGTGCTAGGATCTCTGACCATCAAGAGATTTGCCAATGACCTAAAAAGTGACTTCTGTGTGGATGTCACTCACCTACAATTCCTTAACTGCTAGTCCCAAGCCTAAAAAAGCACTGAAAAATTGAAGTTTTCTACACTCATTTGGCAGTAAAATTTTTGGTGAAATCTGATGTGATCTAATGTAAGACTATAGCATTTATTTATCCCATTTAGTGAGGCTATTTATACATTTTGCCACAGAAATCAAAATGTTGAATTATGGTGTGCTGTTCCACATTTTATACTACATCATAAACATACCATATCATCTTTTTGAAATTAAAAAAAAAATCCTGAGCTCTGAAACACATCCAGTCCAAGCATTTCAGAATTAAGAAAATGTAAGAGACAGTTACTCATTCACTGCCACAGTTCCATTTCAAGCCCACAGACCCTTTAGATTGAACCCTCTTACCTTATGAAACACTGTTTTAAGTCCGAACTCTTGATATAGCTTCTCAGCTAATTGCTAACTAGCTAATCTCACTTCCCTCTAAACAACCTTCCCAAAAGCAACAGAGCATGCTTCTTAAAGTGCACACCTGGTCACAACACTAACTTGCCTTAAAAACCATCAGAAGCTACCACTGCCCACAGAATAAAATTCAAATTCATTGAGACACGCAAGGTCTTCCCACAACTACACTCACACCACATTCTCTCCATATCTCCTGTTTCTCCCCTCCACACTGTAACAATCTGTGGCTGTGCTTACAGGTCTCTCACCATACTCCTTAGGAAAAAGTCTCTGTGACCTGTAAGCCTATTACAATGCTTGGCACATGTATGAAGTTCAAGTGGCTAGATGGAGGACTGCTTGCATTATTAGCTAACTTGGGGAGAAAGAAGACCAAACCAGCAGCACAACAGTGAAGGATTACATTTTCCAAGATCATCACCACACATCTCATGCTCTTCTTACAAAGATATAATGCCATTTCTCCCACTAGAGGTGGGGGAGGTGGGGTCTATGTTCCCTCTCTTTGATCTGTGACTATGGAGGAAGGACCATATATGATTTGCAAAACTAGTCCATGAAAGGCAATACAGTTTCCATCTTTGCTCTTGAGATGCCTGCTCTTTGAATGCAGCCACAATGGTTAGAGGAAGCCCAAGCCACATGGACAGGACACCTATAGATACTCCAGCTCACAACCCAAACTAAGGTTCTAGCTGAGAGCAAGCATCAACTACTAGATATGGGAAGAAGTCTTTCAGATGATCCCAGCCCTGGCCACATCTGACTTCAACTCTATAAAAGACCATGAGCCAGAACCACATAGCTAAAATAGGAATAAAATGATTATTGTTTTAAGCCTTAAAATTTTGACATGATTTGTGATATAGCAAGAAGTACCTGAAATAATGAGTAAAAGAGAATCTAAGTAGCTTTGATAAGCATGGCCAAGTGTCCCTCCTGTCCTCTGTCTCATGCCCCAAGTCCAAAACCTAAGGGCCTGCCTCAACTCATATTCCTTTCCTTATTGGTAGCTGGTGTTGAATAAAAACATTTAATGGCTTAAATCAATAGCAATAATTTATTCTCTCTCACAGTTTCAACAGGTCAGGAATTTGGACAGTGAAGCATAGAGAGATGATCTGTCTCTACACCAAGATGTCTGGGACCTCAGCTGAAAGATTAAAAAACCTGGGGGCTAGACTCCCACTTAAAGGCTGTCACATGTCTGCAAATTGACGTTAGCATGGTTAGCTGAAGCGCTGGCTGCAACACCTCCACGTGGCCTCTTCACGTGGCCTCTTCACGTGGCCTGCATTTCCTCTGAACTTGACGGCTGGGTTCCAAAGATGAGTGCTCCAAGAAAGAGAGTAAACCAGGTGAGGCTGTATTCTTTTCATGATCCAGCCTTGGATTACTTCTGCCTTATTTTCTGGTCAGAGGAATCATGAGTGCCTGCCCACACTCAAAGGGAGAAAACCACAGATCCCACCACAGTTGGATGGAGAACAAGGTCCAATTGTAACAAGTGGAATGGGATATTTATGGAAGGACCATTTTGGGAAAATACAATCGGCCACACCTTCCTTTTCTAAAATAGAATAGTCCTTAACCCTGACCCAAGTTCCTGAGGTTCTGTTATTAATGACATTTGCCTGCAAGGCACAGAATTCAAAACTAGTTTTGATTTGCTAGAGTTTTTACACTCCTTTAGCCAAATGACACAGCTGATCCATACTAGCAAGTACAAAGACATCTGCACTGTGGTGGAAGATGAGGAGTGAGCATTTTGGGTGTATAAAAGCCTCAGCCAAAATCCTCAGGAGACTATGAGCAGGTCCCACTAACCCCTGTGGGTCTCAATTTCTTCCTCTGAAGAACTGTCTGGAAGCTGTGAGATCCCTTTCTAACACTCTGATCCCATGGTATTCTGCAGCCAGTCCCCCATTTCTGACAAATATATTTCTTAAACAGCAGAACACCAGATAGTCAACTTCCTTTTATGAGCAATAATTGGAAAAGTCATACTTAGATTTAAAAAGTATGGAAGTTGAAGGAATGTTGACAGGCTTTCCCTTCAATCTTTGTCTTGCTTAATATGTTAAAAAGGACTGCCTAAAAAACCCAAAGAATAAAACACCACAGATAATGGAGACCTAACTGAATTATTTTCTTGTTCGTTATGAGGCCTCTGCTTGATTCCTGCATCATGTATAAGGTTCCATAATTTCACAAGAAATGAAAAGAAGTCAGAGAAGATACACTAAATAATTCAAGAGCTTAGAGAAGAAGACCTAGGAGGAAGGGATGCAGGTTATTCATCTTGAAAAAGAAAACGCTAAAAGGAAATATGATGTTGGTGCAGCAAAAAGCATGAATGAGGGCCTGGGAAACCACGTAACTAACCTTGGGCAAGTCACTTGACCCACTTGTGCCTTGGCTCCCATAATTTGAAAAGGGATAGAGTTGATTTGGATCTTCTCCACGTTCCCTGGTTTCTAATGATGAAAAGTACAATGACAATTTCCTCAATGTCCTAAACAGGAAATGGGTTTAACCTGTCAGACAGGCCATTAAGATTAAACATAACTACAATGCTTACTAACTCTGAAAGAAGGATACAGAAGCAGGAATCCAGGAATCCAATCCCTGTCAGACAGGTGATTCACAATGAGAGGCAGACTCAGGAGATGTAAGCATCTAAGAGAAAAGGCTCCGTGGTCTGAAAACTATTATGAATGACAGAAAATAAAGCTGGATCTCTCATGCGGGGATGACCTAAAGGGAAAAGTAAACAGGCCACATGAGCAAGGGTTAACCAAGGTGGAGCCTCACCCTGGGGATCACTGCTCAGTACAAACACAGATCAGCTGGCCACACAGCCCCTCTGCTCCACAGTTTATAAGATGGGGGCCCTGCACGTCTCAAGAGGCCCCGACTCCACACACGTTAACAGGAGGAAAAAGTTTTTCTTTCCAGTTTACATAGTTTCACATTGTGTCAATTCTTCCTGGAGGCTGAGAAAGAACTCTAGTAACTAATGGAAAGGACGCTGGGTGGGTAATGGGGAAAGGCCACCTCCCACTGCCGCTCCCCAAACCCTCCGCAGCAATCCTACCCTCTCAGGCCGTGCAGTCACTTAACGCCCGAAGGCCGAGTTTCACAACCGCCTCCCTCCCAGCGGAGCCCGGCCGCCCTCCCACAGCTGGAGGCCCGGGATTCCGAGAGCAGAACGCGGAGTTCGACTTCCCGGCTAGGGAGGGGTGCGCGGCCGGAACCCTAGACAGACCAGGCCAAGTCTCCTCTGGGGCTACCGGGCACCAGGGCTGTCGGGGGACACAAAGTGCTCAAAGAGGAGCAGCTTCTCAAACCGGGACCTGAACCCCTGGAAACGCCCTCTCCGCTCCCGCGGGGCCTCCTTCAGTTGGACCTTCATGCCTTCCCTGGGACAATCCTCCGAGCGGACGGACGCCGACGTTTCAGGCCCCTACTCACCAGGTCCTCCCAACTTCCTGGCCCAGAACCTGGACCGCCCCGGGGCGCAGGGAACGAGCCCGGTGCCCCGGCGCGTTCCAGGCGCTCCCGCGGATGCCGGCGCCTTCCTCCCGGCCGGCCCTTCCTACTTGCGCCGGACCCGCCCGCCGGGCTAGCAACGTGGCCCTTCCCCGGGAAGGGCGGGACGGGGAGGGCCAAGGGGAGGGACCGGCCGCCCTCACTCTCCAGGGGCCCCTTCTTCCCGGGTCCGCCTCCTCCGCCCGGCTCTTAGCAATTATCCTGGGTTTCCTCTGAACTTGATGGCAGAGCATCCCAAATTTTCTGAGGTTTCGAACTTCAGGAGGCGCTGTGTTGGCATCTGTTACCACAGGGCCCTTCCCTACTCCCAGTCGCAATCCCCCGGGTCTGATACCCGACCCCAACCACACCCTCAAACCCCTTCAGTGGAGACGTCCGGATCTTCCCCTTACCAGCCCCTGAGCCTGGAGCCTCAGGGAGTTGAAGGGGAAAACCCTGGCTGAGGTAGACCGGGCAGCCCGAGGGTGCGTTCACCAAATACAAGCCAGCTCTCAGCAACCTGCTCAACGCTAGCTTCCGGGAAGGAGGAGTTGGGGGCAACAGGCCACAGAGTGCAGGGCTGTGAGAACAAAAACCAGTGTGCCAAAAAAAGGAAACCAGAGAGGAAACACCTGCTGCCAAAAGCAGAACAGGGCCAGCTGTTTTCTTTTCTTCCATTTTGTTTTTTTCTTTTCGAGGTGGGGGAATGAGAGCTGTTAGTTCTGAGTACAAGAGCAGAAACAGACTTGCCCCTGGGGTAAGAACCATCAGACCTAAGGAGTAAAGGACTTAATCACAGGATTTTGTGGTAACCCTGTGAAAGGTGGTGAGGGAGCACCCTGGAAGAGCCTTTATGTCTGTATCTGACCCTGGGAAGTGAGGGTGGGGAACTGAGAACTACTGGCTACTCAAGCACATGACTTTTCTGAAAAGGACTGAGTGCAGGGCAGCCCTACCATGTGACCAGGACACACTCTGCAGGCAACAGGGCCTCCCCCCAACCACTTCCCTCCTATGTTCCAGAGTACACAGCAGGCAGGAACTGAGCAGTGTGTGTGGTTACTGACTGATATTGCTCACTAACTTGTTTCTACATGAAACCAGAAACTACCAGGGTTCTATAGAAACAAAAAGGCAGGGCATGCCCTAAAGACACCCCCTGCCTGGAGCTGAGGAAATAAACCAACTGCACAGAGGCCTCCACATGCAGGACCCTCATAGCAGCTCTGAAGCATGTACATTAATTATTCCATTCTACAGATCAGGAGTATGAATCTCAAGGGTAAGTGCCAACTGGCTAACAGTCACAAGACCTAGTGAGGGGCATGGCCAGGTTTTAGACCTAGGCATCCCTGCCTCCAAAGCTGGCACTCATTCCTTCCTCTCATGCTCCCTTGCTCTGAGATGGCTGTGTGTCCAACATGACAAGTGCACAGTGGGGCAGGAGGGAAGTCCTGGTAGAAGCAGTTGGAGCCTAGCCGGAAGGAGCAAAGTGAGAAAAGAGCTGACACCTCAGAGGCTGGACACGCACGCATGTGTATGCGCGTGCACTTTGTGTGTGTGTGTGTGTGTGTGTGTGTGTAAGGTTTCCAGGTGAGTTGATTTCATGGACCATGGTAGGAAATGCAAGGCCACACCCATGTGCCAGACAGCAGCCACTGTCTCTGCACCTCTGCCCTCTCATTTTGCTTTCCTCATGAAGGGAGTTGGGGGATATGGAAGGCCTACATACTCACAGTCCATGTCAAAGTAAGAAGGAAAAGGATAATTCCTAAAAGTATAAAAAGTTGGGAAACACTGGTTGGCAGACACATGATATCAGAAGCTAAAATGACCCTCCAGGACAAAGGACATAGTGGGATGCTGAAAGATGGGGCAGACCAACCAGCCCATGAGATGTCACATTCCCACCTCTAACAATAATTCTTCTCTAAGGCAGTTCAATGGAGAAAAGAATGGGGAACTGTTTGTGCACCATAACTCACACCCAATGACTACTATCCTTTGTTAAAATTCCAAGGCTCACAGGAAGATCTTAGGATAGAAATTCCCCGACTGCAAAAGGACTATCCCAAGCAGAAAGAGATCTTTGGGATGGGCTGAATTCTTGGATGGAAGCAAGAGAAAACATTTGGTATGAGAGGCAAGAAGCCAAGGTGGTAAGTGCCAAGTTGACCTGGGAAATGAGGCCCAGGGCTTTTGATTGACATTTCATGAGGAAGTACTATGGGGGAGATAAAGGGCAGAAATACGGAGGTTGGTGCCTGGATTCTGGGAGTGAAACTGGGGCTCAAATATCTGAAAATGGAAGAAATCAGGTAAGAGAGAGTTAGAAGGGAAAATATTGTATCCTGCCCACCCCCACTACCTCTGAAAGAGGACTGGAAAAAGAGAAGGAAGTGAAATTTATTCCAACTTCCCTCCCAGAAACCATGCCTAAGATATCGTGAAACTATTTACAATTTAGAAAGAATTCATGCTCTGAACTTAAGACAGATCTTTGCTATAAACCATCAGAAGAAGAAAAATCAAAGTTATATATCAGTGTTGTGTCTATTTTTCCCTCTCCCATTCTCACAACATCCCTACTCCCCATGGAGACCTAGAAACACAGCTCATCAAGATCAATGACCAGTCAGCAAGGTCTGTGAAATGGAACTTTTGGTTAGCCACATGCAATTCCTTTTGGAAGACAGAATGATATAAATAAATGCAGTTAAAACACATACACAACTTTTAGTTAAGTCTACCACTGGTCCTGGCTAAGTGGCCCGAGCATCCTGGTAACCCTGTGAGAAGGCTGATGGCTCTCTTGAGAGGACTGTCTCAAGAAAAGATCAGGCAGAGCACAGGACTAGCACTTTCAGTGGAAAGGACAGGGGAGAGGCATTCTGGCTCAGCCTAGGGAAGAAATGCCTTACCAGAGAGGCTGTCTGACAGGGCACTGAATTCCCCTGCCTGAAGGTTTGCAGCAGAATCCAGATGGCCCTTGTCAGGTCAGATGCTGTAAAAGTAGCACAGCACTGGACAGGCAATTACAGTGTCTGCCTTTCCACAATTAGGCAAGCCCTTTGTGCTCAGGACTTCTGCAGCTTCCCTTTACATATCAAACTGGGGAAATAATCCCTGTGCTCTCTTCCTTACAACAATGCAGTGATGGAAAACGGACACAATAGCCTGGACACTTCATATAACGTCACTACTATACAGCATGACTCTGTGTGGTACTTTAAGTGTTTTGAAGCACTCACAGGCCTTCCAGGTTAGATGAGGGCTGCAGACGCATCCTGGGACCACATATCCCTTGCAAAGACTGGCACCAGGAATTTGCTGGGTCAAGATGAAGTAGGTGACATGCCACCTGAAATCCAGACCTTCTAAAGTAGAAGGTTGGCCTGAAAGGGGCTGCCCCAGAGAAGGAAAAGCTTCACTACTGGGGGAAGGCAAGTGAGAAAGAAAGGACAGGAAAAAAGAAACTGACTCATAAATAGCAGAATTTTCAGCTTGCAAATGAACTGTTATTGCCTCCAGCCCCCAGTGAATGTAAGGTCTAGGTGTTACACAGGCAGCAAGAGGCAAAGCGATGCTAGAATCCAAGCTTTCTGCCCTGCACCCAGGCCATTCTACATTATACCCCACTATCTATCAAAATTCCCAACACATCTCCTGTTTGCTGTCACTGTGAAAAGCAGATATCTTGGCATAGATAAACTGGAGTTCAAGATAGGAGCAGGAAGGAAGTAAAAAGGTAATTATGAACAGGTTTGCTTTAATTGGGAGCAGAGCCTGCAAAAATATAAAGGGCTAAGAGATAAGAGTCTGAGTCATCTAAATGAGCAGTGGAGGGGCACCTGAGTGGCTCAGTCAGTTAAATGGCCACTCAGGTCATGATCTCACAGTTTATGGGACTGAGCCCCACATCGGGGTTCCATGCTGACAGTGCAGAGCCTGCTTGGAATTCTCTTTCTCCCTCTCTGTCCCTCCCCTGCGGATGCTGTATCTCTCTCACACACACACACAAAAATAATAATAACTTAAAAAATAATAATAAAGTGGGATGCGACACCTTCTTAAAAAAAAAAAAGAAAGAAAAAAAGAGAAAACCAGGATTGGCAAAGGAAGAAAAGGCCCAGTACTTATTCCAAGAAATGGAGTTCAGTCTCCTAAACACACACTTGGACCTTGAGACTTATCTTTCTTTCACGCCTCTTTAATCTGCTACCTCAAAGAGGGACACTTGTCATAAGTGTGGAGAACCCTGAGGGCCAGAATCCCTTTTCCTGCCACTTGATGATCCCAAGTATTAAGAGCAACAGGTAAGAAAAATTCAGGGCAGGCTTATAATTGAGGATATGCAAGGCTTTTACCAGTACATAATTCAATAAAAGAGCAGAACTCCTAAGTCAGATGCTTTTTTGTATGTAACAATTACACAAGCATTATCAAGCAATGCCAATGGTGTTCTTTCATAAGTACATGGCCCTGGATACTTTCCAAAATCTATCATTTCATTTGCTCCCTGTAACAACCTGTGAGGGACCTGTAAAGTTACTTATCTCCATCTTGCAGGTGAACAGAACATTGGCAGAGCCTAAACCACTATATTTAGGGTTGCACACTAAGAAAGCAAGAGCTAGAACAAAAATCCAACTGATCTCAATCCTGTGTTCTGTCCCTCTGCTGTCTGCATGAGGTTTCATGATCTAAACTCCCTTATAGGGGGAGAAGGGAGAAAGACAACTTAAGAAGTTATCTGGACCATTTTCTACCCTCCCCCTCAAAGGCAATTCTATTCCATTAGTTCCCCAAAACACAGCAGCCTGCCTCTGCCTGGGCAGAGTGTTATTTAGCCCAAAATGTGTTGACTCAGTGTTCGAAAGACCCTTATAGATAATCTAATCAAGCCTCTCTTCAGCCGCTGAAATTCTTTTCGTAACCTTCTGGGCCTAACTTCACAATTGCTACTGCCTACAACCCCTTATACGGTACTCCTGCCTGGGTAAAGAGAGGCTGGGAACAAGTCTGCACTCTAAGAGTGTGAAAGGTGAAGCTACCTCTGCACCCATCAGGGTAAGGGTTCTCATCAGCCACTTCATAAATGGCAGCATCCCCAGACTTGTCCCACTCAACATTTTCTGGACAAAAGCAGTAAGACACCAAGTGGGAAGTGAGACAAGGACCTTACCTTTCTTCTCTCAGCTGCTCCCCTGGAGATCATCAAACCCCCTTCCAATACTCCATTTCAAAAACTTTGAATCCCAAATCAGATACACCAAACAAAGTACAGCTTCTCTTCTGTTATTCAGGTCCAAAGTCCATGGCTGAGTGGACTCTGAGGGGGCGGAGCCTGGGGGGGAAGGGGTACGTCCAGGCCCCTCCCCCCCCACTTCAGGGTTCAGGGTCCCTCCCAGGGGTTTGTTACATTCCTTCATTCAGCTGCTTTATTAAGCCCAGAGTCTGGTGTTGGGCAGATCCCAGGTTCTATCCCATCTCTTGCTCAGGGAAGAGAAGTCATCCACTGTGAGGACTGGCCTTTCTGTCTTCTTCTGGGATTCATCAGAAGAAACTGGCCATAGAACCAGCATGGCCAGAAGGCTGATTTCAGTGTTAACCTGTGGAATATTTAAACATTATGACACTCTCTACTCTATTATATACCCAAATGGATTCCTAAGACCCCTCACCTAGATTAGATTGCTTTACTCTGCTCTGTCATCAAAATACCAAAATCACTATCAGTGCATGTAGACTTCTAAGATATATAGAAAAGAACATCCTCATCCCATCTCCTTCTTGTCTTATTACCACACACTAATCTCCTACATCTCCCAAGCTTCTTAGAGTGTTCAGTGTTTTCATCGTCTATTTCCCCTGAATGAACTAAATCCATTCCAGACCTAGATGCTGGCACATTCCACATGCATTCTTTGCTCCTTTCCCTTCACCCTCACCTCCCCTTCTGCTTCCAAAACTGTGCCAGGGATGGAATTCCCAATCTCAGTCAAACTCCTTCCCGAGGCCACTGAGAGCACTCTGCTGGAACAGAGGCCTGAGTCCTGCCAGCAATAGCTGCACAGTGTTCCAATTTCGCAGTCCGGAAGCCCACCCGCGTCGCCCCCTCTCTTCTAAGTTTATTCTAAACACACATACACACACGAACCGGTCGCCCCCTCCCTTCTAAATTTATTACTAAACACACACGTACACACACACACACACACACACAGGCACACACACCCTTCCTTCCTGTAGGGGCGTGGCGTTCACATGACCCCCCCGCCCCCCATTTAACTCCTCCCACCCTTCTCTGAACCTAGTGCTCCGCATTCAATGAGGAAGGGAGTGACACCGCGACCCTCTCTAGACTCTAACACCCACCTCTCTGCCGCCCGTAAGATCCTCGCCCTATCTGCGCCAAGTTGTTACCTGGATCCCTCCCGCCCGGTCTCAGCAGGAAGCCGCTGCCCTCCAGAGATCTGAGTCCAGGCCCCAGGCTGGGTCCCGAAAACCTCCCCACGCCCCACCCCCTCGACCCCCGGCGGCCGGGCCCTCCCCTCGCGCTCCTTTACCCCCCTCCCACCATCCGCCGCAGCCACTTCCGTCCGTCCCCCGGAAGTGAGAGGGAGGTAACTGCCACCTTCCCTCATCACGCCTTATTCTTCCACCACACCCCCCTTGCTCCCGCCCATCACCACCGCCACCACGGGAGCGCAGGATGTTAAGTCTGCAAGGTTTCAAGCTGTTCTGCAGTCACTGTTCACCGGACTGAAGACGAGGTGTGAGGAGGTCCGAGTCTGGAAGAGAACCGAACTGGGGGCCAAAGTAGCGGCCCTGCAAGAAGGGGCGGGGCAAAGTACCGCGAAAAGCTGGAGCGCGCTCGACTTCGAGTCGCGCGGTAAGAAGAGCGCATGCGTCACGACGCCTCGGCCTGTCGCGAGCGTAGAAGCCGGTGGGCCTAGCGGGGTGGGACTTGGGCAGGAAGGGGGTGGGGCAGCTTGGCCCCGGTGCCCTCCTAAGGTTGCCTAGCAACTTCCTGTTTGACCTGGGTTCTGGAAAAGGCCAAGGCAACTCCTCTCGCTCTCCGGTTGTTCGTCATCCCGGTGAGAAACAATTGAGGAAGCACCGAGGCCAGTATTAACCGTTCCAGTGCTGGCAGTTCTGTGGCAGTACAAAAGGGAAATTTTATTTGTTCATCGCTTACTTTTTCTCGCTACTTCTCTCGCCTAGGCAGCACCTTTCCTTGCGTCAGGAGAGAGAAAGAAAAGGGTAAGAATACTCTAAAATGAGTGGCCCACGCCTTCACTTCACCCTTTACACACACTGTGCGAAGTACTTTACATGGTTAACACCCCTTGCACAGCAGATAGGTCAGCCTGAGGTTGCATGACTTAGGAAGTGGTAGAGACTGGATTCCCAGGCTGTAACACTACCCAGTATTGCCACTATCACGTTCCACCGGAGACCTCTCTCCTTTCGACTCCTGCAATGGACTGCCAAGTTCCAAAATTGCTCGGGTAGCCTCTAAATATGTTCACCTCACTTGCTCTTGAGTTCAAATTAAATCCAAGAGGAGCTACTAATTTTTGGAGTTCATAAGTCATCCCCTTAATGACATGTTCTAGAATCTTGCCAGGACTATGAACGAATTAGCAGCCTGTTTTTCCCTCTTTTTTCAAAAAACCTAGACTTCAGTCTTCTGGCATATCTTATTAGATGCTATGTTTTATGAGAAGGAATATATATATTTGGTCTTCATTTCATTCCTGGTTCAAAGTTCCTAAAACCCTTGGGATTTCCTAAGTGGTAAGAGCACTAGGAGCATCTTTTGTTCTAATATTTGGTCACTGACTGTGGTCCTGACACAGGGTTTGTGAAACGTGGAATTTCATGGGTGATGGGAAAGTCCTTTGTTCAAAAGAAGCAGCTCTGGGTGGGCTCCTGGACAGCTCCTGGATGAGGGCTGGTTACTAGAAAGTCCAAGACAGGATTCTCGGGAGATGGAAAAAGGGCTGAAAATGGAGTTAATGATTGATCACGCATAAGTGAGGAAACTTCCATAGAACTCCCAATAGACAGGTTCAGAGAGCTTCCAGCTTGGTGAACACACCCAGGTACTGGGAGGCTGATACACCCCCAACTCCACTGGAAAGAAGCTCCTATACTCGGCACCCTCCCTATCCACCCTATATCTCTCTTTATCTGGATGTTCATCTATATCTTTTGTTATATTGGTGAATGTAAAGAAGTGTTTTCCTGACTTCTGTAAGCTGCTCTAGCAAGTAATTGAATCCAAACATTTTTTTCATGTCAAAAATATACTTCTGTGGCATTTTTAATGGCTGCTTGGTATCCTATTATACAAGTATACCATAATTATAGTCCTTGTTTTTTGTACATTTGGGTTGTTTCCAACTTTTCACTTCTCTAAAATTACTTGTAGCTAACTGTGCACATCCCTAATAATTTCCTCAGTATAAAATCCTGGAACTGTTGTCAAAAGGTGCACTCATTCTTGAAGGTGTTTGATTCATGTTGTCAGCAGACCTACAGAAGGGTGGCACTGCTTTGACACCAGTGGGCAGCAGGGGCCTTTTCTCTGCACCTGCCAGCACTATCTTTTCATTCTTTGTCATCTTTGCCAATCTGATGGAAGAATGGTTTTGTATTGCTTTTAAGCTATGTTCTCCTCATTACTCGGAAAGTGGAACCTGCTTTTATACATCACTTTTGTGATTTGTCTACTTATATGTTTTGCCCATGGGGACTCATCTTTGTGTCAATCCTTTGCTAGAACTCTGACAGAATATAAAGTAAGATATTGTTATTTGTGTTGCAAATATTTTCCCAGTTTTTTAATTGCCTTTTAAGTCTATCTTTGTGCTCATTCGATATTGTAGAAGTCAACAGCAGTTAGGCCGGAGGTCTGGCCTTGCTGCCTATGCTCTGCCTTCAGAATAAATTAATTCTTAGGAGTAGACTAGAGAATTTTTATCTGCTTTTGCCAGTGTGCTATAAGGAGTGAATAGGGAACAGGACCACAGTCTCCACACAGAGGGCTACAGAATCCTCAGGTGAAGAAGGAGGCGTTTGGGGATAATTTGTGTGTTCTGGAGAGCAGTAATACCCAATGCCATCCTAGATTTTTGGAAATCTCCATTTTAAATGATCTGTCATCCCTATTAGTTATCCCTATTTATTCACACATAATTATCATACCATGATTCTTCTTTGGTAGAGATAATCCTTACCATGGGCATGTTCTATCTTCTCTCTCTCTTTCTCTTTGGCCTGGTTGGTATTCTTTCCTAAAACATCCTCCTTAATGTCCTTTTTTAATGTCTGATTCATTAGTCACCATGCCATTTTCTAAACTCTACTCCCTTCATTAATTCCAGGAGGTGAAGGTGGACTTTTCTGGAACACTGAAGATGAATGTTCCCTACCCCCATTCTCATGTTCCTTGTGGCATAAGGAAAAGGCGGAGGTGGGTGGAGCAGGAGGGCCCGAGTTGCACTACAAGTACAGGACTGATGAGGATGTGACAAGCTCAGACATCACTATTGCTAAGTGTAAAGCTGGACTTTTTATGGGCACTGTAAGGAATCCTACCAAAACCTAGAATATTAAGCAGAGACTTGAGATGAAGGTTAGGTGGCAAGTGGAGGACCCTGGAGATTTCATTTCAGTCATGGGATGAAAGCTATTTAAGTACACTTAAAACTATAGCACATCTTCATTTCACAAAGAAGGATGTACTCATCATCTTGTATCTGGTTTTTCCTTATTAAATTGTATTATTATTTAAATTATTTTAATTGTGAGCATTTCTCCCCACCTGGATTGAGCTTAAGGACAGAGACCTGTTTACCTTTAAACACTCATATATTTCTGTGTTTGTTTAATTCAGTTAGCATTTACCTGCCAGCTCAGATCCTGACTTCTCTGATTTCTGTGGTGGATGATTTGGTTTCCTTTCCTAAAGTGCAGATAATGAAATCTATCCTTCACCCGTGGCAAGGTATTCATGAGGATCAAATGAAAAACTTTTAAAACTGCAAATAGAAATATAAATATCTGTGGGGTTTAGAAAGTTTACAGATAGCAATCAGAAAGTGCTAGGATGCTGGTCACATTGAGTTTTCATGAGAGATCACTTAATGCCCTCTCCATCTGAGAACAGAGAAAGCCCTAAGCACCTTACCCTACTCCTCCCTTACTACTCAGGTTTCTCACCTGGCCTGTCTCTTTTTCAGGGCTCTCAAAGTGTGATTATGCCATAATGAAAGCTGGTCTGCTTTTGAGTACTTTTCTTTAACAATTACAAGTTCTGACTACCACTAGATTGGTTTGTTTTTAAACCTGTGAATTTGCATTTAAGCCAAGAGCATTTGCTCAGGTCAGTATTTCCTTAGACCAGCTCCATTAGTTAGGGTTGTCCAGTTAGCTAGTGAGGATAAACAAAACCTTGGATCCTGATGCCAGGAGGCTGAGGTTTTCCTGTACTGAGCTCCATGGGTAGTAGAGGTAGCTGGGAGGGAAGAGAAGATGGAGAAGGGAGAAGTCAAGGGAACCAGTCCAAAATAGAAGTGCCTTTTGCCTCCAGGGTATATTAGTCAGGGAAAGAGGAGACTTATTTTCAAGAAAGAGCAAAGAAACTTACAAGTAAAAAAACTGAAGACATTTCAGAAGTACTGAAGTAAAGTGTTTAGAGGAATGTAAAATTAATGAGGAATAGTTGCCTTTTAAGGTCACTTAAAGGGAAGGAGGAGTAGTTCCTAGTTTGGGGTCATAAATGCTTTACTTCAAACAGAATCAAGCTCCAATAGGAACATTCCCACTCCTTATAATCTAAATTGGTTTTGGTGTCAGGGTGCCTGGATTCTAAAGGCCCTGACTGCAGTGACCAGCCTTCACATACCCCAACCAATTCTTTAAAGGTTCTCCTCATATAGGAGCAGTTGAAAATCCTTGGAAGAAAACAATTACAACTATTACCCTCAAACTATACTATAATTATAACCTTACCATAATTTCTTTATCTTTCTTGAAATGGGTTTTATTTTTTATTTCTATTTTTATTTATTTTGAAGGGGGAGAGAGAGTGCGATCGTGCAAATGGGGGAGAGGGGCAGAGGGAGAGAGAGAGAACCTTAAGGAGGCTCAGTGCTCAGTGCGGAGTTTGACGTGGGACTGGATCCCACAGCCTGACCTGAGTCGAAATCAAGAGTCAGACACTTAACCAACTGAGCCAGCCAGGCAACACTGAAATGGGTTTTAAATCAGAATAGCCATTTCTGATAACTTTTCGTAAATAACTTTTAGTAGTAATCTTTATTAGTCATAAAAAAGAAAGGAAGTGCCTTTCAAAAGAGTATCTCTGATCTTTTGCTAGGTATGTTTGCTTTCTTATATTTCCCCTGGCCCTGCTATAGGCTACTTCAGAATAATGGAAGAATATAAGTTAAAGACAACCCAACATCGCAGTAAACACTTAGTAGGAATTGTCTGGAAACTGTTTAAGGGGTGAAAAAAGCCACAGGCTTCTGGGAGTTAACAATCCTTTTCTATGCCAACCACCTCCCAGTTGTCTCACTGCTGTGTGGCAATCACCTCTGTGCTGTATCACACACTGATTCGTTCCTAATAGCTATTAAAGGACAGACCTTTTTAGGTTATTGACCCTCCTAAATAATCAGACCTATTTGAAGTCATGTCTGTGGAAATACCAAGCTTGCATGCTTACATTCTAACATGCCTTCTTGAGGAATTTGAGCAGAGAATCAGGTGTGGTATCTGAAATGGATCAGATGTATCCTTCTACAACCTAGAGTGAGAAGAATATTCCAAGAAAAAAATTAATTTACTTTTTTTCTGGGTTTTGACAATACCTGGAATATCACAGGTACTACATTCCAGGGAAGAGACCAGGGATCTTAGGTCTGAGGTATACAGAGACTCCAGATTATCTCCTCTCCCTCACCCTGGGCTCTACTTCTTCCTTCTCTTCCTCCCCAAAATCTTCAGAAGTCCGTTATCACCAGCTCAAATGCCACTCCCTCCTTGAAACTTCAGCAGTTGCCAGCACTGATTCTTCTTTACCTTGTATTAGAATTCACTGTGGTACAACTGTCTTACTCCTTTCCATATTCTTCAGTTCCACCCAACCCCTAGCAGTATCTTGAGAGACTCAAGTGGAGTGTGAACAGCTGTAGGCCAGTCGTGAGCACCCAGACAGGAAACCCAAGTTTTAGTGACGCACTATATGGAAATCCTGCCTGGGAAGGTGTGATATGAAACTTAAGAAAGGTTAGAAGAGAGATACAAAATGTTGAAAATTTAACCTGATCCATTTTGAGAAAAGGAGGAAAGAAACATGACATAGTAAATGAGGCAGGACTTCGAGCTAAAATCTGAGTAAAATTTACAGATTCCAGTAAACCAAACCCCTAAAAAGATACAGCCAAGAAAACGTTAGAAAAAGGTGGTAAATTGTACAAGTTTGAACCCAGAGAGCCAAGTTTGTTGAGTAATGGAAAATAGTATGGACATTCTGGGAACAGTATGGTGTTACTCTATGAAAAATGTAAGGAAGTGCAACCTGAAAAATAAGTACTGGAAAGCATGAGTTTAGGCCTGCAGAGAGACACTATAGCACAGCTGTGTCATGTGCACTCATGAGCCTTTTACCTTGGGTTCATATGCCAGCTTTACCATAGAGCTCTGTGGTGTGGGCAAATTCTTAATCTCAATGCCTAATTTCCATACCTGCCAAGTGGGAAATGAATAATGGCCACCTCATGGTATTCTTGTAAAGACTGGAGCAGTTGCCAGCAATAGTGCCTGACACATAGTGAATACAGTATCTTGTTATTTTATTATATATTTGAATTTGAATAATCTAGGTAATTTATTTGGAACAAGTAAGGAAACTTTAGGGATAATCTGATCAGTCTCTCTGTTTCCACAAATGATGAGACAGTGTCATTATGTGACTTATAAGTCACTTGAAATGCATTTTATTATCTACTAGTTTCTTAAGTTCATCCCTAAATGGCTTTTTTATGTATTCAGATGTATGATTCTTGAATGCAGGAACTTGTGTCTTAACCTTATTGATCTTAACAGTGTTAGGCATACATAGCAGAACTTAATAAATATCTGTGAGGTTCTATTTTTTTGTAATATGGAATTTCAAATTTATCCCAGGGGCATTAACAATGATTAGTTTTGTTGTGTTGGGTTTTTTTTAAAGCACTTGAGAAGACTCAGAAGGCCCTGGCAGAAAGGTCTGACTAAGAAAGTGTTAACAAAGGGAAGGAAGAGCCCAGAAGAAGTTTCCATACCTGCCAAGGGGGAAATGAATAATGGCCACCTCTTGTTAAAGACTGGAGCAGTTGCCAGCAATAGTGCCTGACACGTGGCATGGGCAGCACGTCTTGAAGGATCTTGGCAATCGGAGAGAGGAAGATGTGTTTATTGAAAAGGTGTGATGAAAGCAAAAAGAAGGGACAGCAAGGATCATGGCCCATACTTTTCAACTCTCTCTGTCCACCTGCAGATGACTCCACTCCATGTACTGATTCCACAAATGTGGAGCCCCTGTCCTCAGGCTGAAGAAACACAGCAACAGCTTACAACACAACCCAAGCCATGGAGAGAGGCTCTGTAAGGCCCCTAAGCTCAAAACTCAGAGTCCAAGCCTTGACCAGGAGGCGAAATTTCTTCTTGCCATTAACCAAATGTTATGAGAACAGCCAGAACAAGCTGAACAACAGGAGACAGAGAAGATCCCTAAACCATTCATTTGTGAGCAATTTCAGATAATGACCAGTTTTCCTGGGGAGAGGGGTAAATGAGAAGAAAAACGAAATCCAAAGGTCCTAATTCTAAGGGAATGAAGAGGCTTGGCCTGTGTGGACAGATAGTGTGCTTTCATGGAAAGGCAAGACTTTTCTTTGAGATTCACTGAATTGGAAGCAGGAAAGAGGCTGAGGATGTAGGCTGGGGAGGAGTGGAGTGGGAAGCAGTTCTCTTCCCTATAGGCCCTTCTTCATGGAAAAAATCACTTATAGAGACTGGAGTGGCTGCAGGAAGGAGAGACTGGGATTCTGTTAAAAAGCCAGATAGGGCTGGTGACTCTCCCTTTGTCTCTGAGCTAGAGGTGGCAGTGGAACAACTTGCATCCCTGAGACTTGGATGTCAAGGTTCCAGGGGAACCTGAAGATCATGACACAGCAGGAGCAGGGTTTGTGCCACATTGCCTCCCCAGTGCCATGTGTAAGTGGGTGCCCACCAGATGAGAGAACACTGCAGGGGGCTGTGGGGTGTGTACCCAACAGTCAGAACTGAAGAGAGCAGAAGGAAATACCCAAAATGTGCACCCTCCCAAAAGCAGGGCCCACATGCAGTCCAGCCTAGATCTATCCTTAAAATTTAGGATGTTCAAGGTAAAGGGAGACAGGGTGTGTATTGTCAGATACAATACAAAACACCCAGTTGCATTTGAACTTCAGATGAACAAGGACTTATTGCATGGAACATACACCAAAAATATTCATTGTTTATCTGAAATTCAAATGTAATGGGGCATCTTGGTTCTGTTTGTTTGTTCTGCTTTGCTAAATCTGGCGATCCTTAGTGACATGTCAACATGCTAATTGAACCGGAACATTTTTGAAGATGGAATTAAAGCAGTAGAGGCAACTTCTATAAATAGCACTGAGTCCTCCAAGCTCCAGGGTTTGGTTACTGATTCTCAGGTGACATTACCCTCTCCAAGCACTGAGGCCTCTTCCTTCCGGGAGGTATGGGACAAAAAGAGAAAATAGACTACACGGGCCAATTTGATTGGCCAGCCAAAGCAATAGGCAATAATAACAGGGATTTCACACAGCCAGTCTTTTAGATTGTGAATGCAGGCATGCCAGCATTTGGGGAAAGATAGGGTATAGAATAGAATAGGTTGAGGAGAGAGGATCAGAGTGTTTTGCCTTTATTAAGTCTCATGAAACTTTGCATCTGTGAGTGAATGTGTATACATGGCTAACAATATTTCTTGCTATAATCAGGGTCCAAATGTTAGAAAACCACTGCTAATCAAGATGTTGATACTTGCAGGATATTATGAAAGCTGTTTTGGATCAACAGCCAGGAGGAGTTTGCTTCACACTCACAGGTGAGGGTGAGCTTTGTTTTGTTCTGGAAAAGTCACCTTCTGTAACTACCTTACATTTTCATGGAATCTGCAGTCTCTTGCATATATGAATGGCCAGTGCTTCATTTAAAGTGGAGTTCCTTTTGCTGCAATTATTTATTAAAAACATACATTGGAACCCTGTATTGTTGTACGCAATCTTGGGCAATAAGTATATATAAGTATATATAGATATACTATATAATTGTAATAAATAATATGAGACTAAAGGCACTGTCCGAATGGCCTTTAAGTTTTATTTTATTTCCTCCTCTAAAAGGAAAGTTTTTCAACTTTAAAATCCTTGAAGATGACGGGGCACCTGGGTGGCTCAATTGGTCCAGCATTGGACTTCCACTCAGGTCATGATCTCATGGTTCGTGGAATTGAGCCCCACATCAAGCTTTTTGCCCCAACAACATGGATCCTGCTTCAGATTCTCTGTCTCCCTCTCTCTCTGCCCCTCCCCTGCTCACGTTCTCTCTCTTTCAAAAATAAATAAACATTAAAAAAAATATTTGGAGATTACCTGGTGTAATTCTTCAGAGCTGTCCCAAATGGTTTTGCAAAAGTCATTATTCCTCTCATGCAGTGAACATCTTATGCTTTTACTTAGGAAGAGGAAGAAGAAATGTTTACAGTCTCACTTTGAACTTTAAAAAATTCCTGTAGCAATTATCTCTTGATTCAGAAATTATAAATAAAACTGTTTTATCATCCAGTGTTACTGAAACATTGTGTCCTATGATGTTTTAGTCTCTGTTGTTCCAGGAATTTAATTTTTGTTTTGCATACTTGTAAGCAAAAAAGCTTGTAAATCCAAGGCCTAAATATTTATTGTCCTACACCAGTTGTTTTGATCTCCAACTTCCCTTCAAATTTTGCATTTATCAATGGATGAGGTAGGCTTGCTGTGCTGTTTAAGTGGACAATACCAAATACACCTGGATCTGAAACTGATCCTGACTATAATTTTAAAAGGCATATAAATGAAGCCTGCATGTCTTTAGTTGTAAGATGGACATAATAAAAGTACCTAACTTGTAGGGTTGTTATAGGATTTATATGAGAGAATGAATGTAAAGGCTGGTGTAGCAGAGAATACTATATAATTCATCATTTCTGTTTCCTTTTCATGAACTTGAGACATATTTTCAGCCTTCCTTGTATTGGTTTGGGGCTGTGTGACTGGGCTCTGGCATGGGCTGTTTCCAGGCCTGGCTACCATAGAGGACATGTCCCAAATCTTGTGGTTTTAATACACAGGAGAGTGCCCTAACCCACATAGGACACTATGTAAGCAAGAAACCAACATTTATTTGTAAAGATTTAGGGTTTCTGGCCTACCCTAATACACTTGATATTCATATATATATATATATATATATATATATATATATTCATATATAAATAAATAGTAAATGAATTTTAGCATTTAAGGTATCTATGAACCGGTATGGAACAATTTCTTGGATATATGTATTAAGAAAAAAATCTAGATAACAGAGTATACAGTATTCTGCATTTTGTATATGAAAGAAGGGGCAATTAAAATATATATATTTGACTCTTGAACAACACAGTTTGAACCGCATTGGTCCACTTATACATGGATTTGTTTTTTATAAATACAGTACAGTAAATCTATTTTCCTTATGATTTTCTCAATAACCTTTTCTCTAGCTTATTTTATCATAGGAATACAGTATATAATACATAATATAGTAAGGTATTAATAGTTAAGTTTTGAAGGAGTCAAAAGTTGTATGTGGAATTTTTGACTAGATGGGGGGTCAGTACCCCTAACCCTCGTGTTCAAGGGTCAACCATATCTGTGTATTTGCTGATTTTGGCAAAAAGAAATACCAGAAAGGAGAAGCCAGAAACTAATTAAAATGAAACAGAGTAGAAAGGATAATGCATGGGAGTAAGGCTTCTCTGACTAAATGTGTTGATACAGTGTTGATCTTTGAAGCATGTATTTTGTATACTCTGAAACAAAAGTACATCATAAAGGAAAATGCCTTAAGTCTGGACCTTAAATGAAACTAATGACCTAACTCTATATAAAATTAGTTGCTGAACCAAAAATAACTGAGAAAATTATTTTGGGTAACTTGAACACACTACTCTGACTGTAAATACATTAAGCTTATTGGGAACCAAAGATTTCCAATATGAAAGGAAAAAGATAAAATATAAAAGTATTTTAAGGAAAATACTGTTTAATAATGCCAATAACAGTATGAACTCATATATACTCCTAGTTGTGTTCCTGAAGAGCCCAGAAGCAACGGCACTGTAGTATAGTAGCAGTGTACACAACTAGCCCCCATATCTTGCAACTTCCAATTTAATAGTTGGTTCAGTCAAGAATAATCAGTGGGTACTAAAACCATTACCTAAAAAGTAATTGGGGGCTCCTGGGTGGCTCAGTTGTTAAACATCTGACTTCAGCTCAGGTCATGAGCTCACAGTTCGTGAGTTTGAGTCCCACATCAGGTAAGCACAAGCCCTGCTGGTTGAAACACGAGCCCCAGGTGAGCCTTCTTGCTCTCGCTCTCGCTCTCGCTCTCGCTCTCGCTCTCGCTCTCTCTGCCTCTTGCTCACTTGCACCATCTCTCTCTCTCAAAAAAAAAAAAAAAATCAATTACAAAGAGTAACTTAAAAAAAAGTAATTGGGCAATAGGATATTCCTATAGAGGCAAAGTATGACTCCACATATCATTACTAATTTCAAAGAAAAAGGTGTTCTTTTTGATATTTGATAAAATGTATGCCCATCCCCACAGATGCAGTTGGTCCTGCCTGCCTCTCTCAGGACCCACTTGCCCTCCTGGGTAAAGAGATCCCAATGATGGTTGTAAAACTCCAGCCTCCATCTTGTCAGCTCACCTCCTACAAGGACAGACATCTTTGCCTTTGGCAAGACTGTCGTTACACCTGCCAAATACACAGAGGCTCCTGTACCCAAGTCCAACACAGTGGGACCCACAGAAGCCCTGGCTTCCCAGCGGTTGCCTGGAGGCATTGGCAATACAATTCAGAAGTACAGGGATATTAGTACACCGTGGGCTTTGTGCCAGAGAAGGACTCCACCCAGATGCAATGGTGCTACAGAGCACCTCCGAAGATGTCTCACGCAACCAAGTGAGGCTGCTTATGAAATTCTGGCCAGCTTGGCAACAAACTGCATTGTATTCGTTTTCCCTCTCTGCTTTTTTTCCCTCTTTTTTTTTAGTTTTTATTTGTATTTTTTTTATTCATAGGACTGCACCTCTCATAAAGCATTCGCCTGTGAACTTGCCTCAGTCTCTGTTTCCAGGCAGATAACTTTTCCATGGAGGTTTGGCAGTCACTGTCTCAGCCAACTAAGTCATCACTCTTAGCATCACCAGTAGTAGAAAAACCAACTGTATGAACAGCCTCATGAGATGCCTCTGAAGTATTCCTGCAAAAAAAAAAAAAGGAAAAAAAAAGTTTAAACCTAATCAAGTCTCCAGACCTAACTTCCATTTTAAGGACAATACCATCTTAAAAGTAAAAGTTAAAGAACCCCATCTGGAAACAATCAGACAAATTAATGTATGACTTTTTTTTTTAATGTTTATTTATTTATTTTGAGAGGTGGGGGAGTGTGGGATGGGGGGTGTGGGGCAGAGGAGGTCCATGCTGTCAGCACAGAGCCCAACAGGGGACTTGATCTTGATCTCAAGAACCATGAGATCATGACCTGAGCCAAAATCAAGAATCAGACACTCAACTGACTGAGCCACCCAGGTGGCCCAGAATGTATGACTTTATTTAAGTTACCTGGCCTGGACTCTTTTAAAAATTTTTTAATGCTTTTTAAATTTATTTTTGAGAGACAGAGCAGGGGAGGGTCAGAGAGAGAGGGAGATACAGAATCTGAAGCAGGCTCCAGGCTCTGAGCTGTCAGCACAGAGCCCGACGCAGGGCTCGAACCCACACACCCGCCGTCCATTTCCAAGATGCTTCCAGACCAAGAGGTTCTGTAAGGATGCAGGTCTGACTCAGGTTTCCCCTCTGACCTTGAAGGCCAGCTAACACCATTAACATTTCTGGGGGCAGGCCTAAAGATGGAGGTTAAGACTAGTCACACCCTACATGAGAGTCCCAGTCACGCCCTATGTGAGGGTTCTGGGTCCACTCTGTAATTGGTTAAAGTTACTGTCAATGATGTGATGCTATAATGATTGGACCCCTGTACCTGTGTCACAATTTCCTGTAACTCCCCCTTCCCAAACTCATAAAAGGCCCTGCCCCGCCATGTTCGGGGCTCGCTCCACGTGGATCCAGTGTATTGAAGTCTGTGAGCCCGAGTTTAGGCTGGCCAGGCCTAAATTCATAATAAAGCCCTTTACTTTTGAATGCGTGATTCGGTCTCCCAGGTAATCTCTGGTTTTTGGGGTGATATTAAAATCTGGGTATAACAGTTCCCAGTCTGTTCTCACCATTCCAGTTGGCCCCAGGTCAGCCCATCTCCAGTACTTTCATCCACAATACAGTCCCAGGAAAGTGCTTTCCCTTAGATTATATTAATCTAAACTGGCTAGGCAATGCCCTGAACTCCTAAAGGAGTCCCCCACAGGACTGGGTGTCTCTGCCCTGTCCAGGGAGGAACCTGTCTCATACACACAGAATTCTCACAGTACACTAATGTATGTTCTTCCCTTTAACAGTAGAACTCCTCAGTTAAGGCTGAACTCATGGCCACTGCATTAAGTTTCTGCTGCATTAATGCTGCATAACAAGCACCCTGAAAAATCTCAGTGTCCCCCCCCCCCAAAAAAAAGCCATTTATTTTTCTTGCAATTCAGCAGAGACAGCTCTGTTTCAGGCCATGAACAGATTTAGGGTTGGCTCCACTTGTCTCATCCTCTGGACCAATAGCTTTCTGGGGCAGGCTCTTCTCACGCAGGGTGGCAGCCATGCTAGTGGGGTGAGGAGAAACCCAGAGGCCACTTATGGCCTTGGCTCAGAACCGACATACTGTCACTTCTGCCCACATTTCCCTGGCCAACGTCAAACATCAGTAGGGTATGGAGACACTCTATTGTTGGGGCCCAGTAAGCCAAAAAACCTCCCGCAGCGTTGATGGCTAGGCCTCCGGGGCACAGGAGAATCTGTAGAAGTGACCGTTGATGGCTCTGCCTCCGCTGCGCAGGAAAACTATTTGGGAAGTTGTGGAACAAGTCGAGAGACTGTGAAACAACATTTGGCTTCCTGGGCCGCACATGTGGCTTCTATTCATCCTATCTGATTTTCTCCTTTCTTTGTAAAGAGGCATATACTTTGAAGCTTTGAATTAACTTGGGTCAGTTCGTGACGCCAGCCCTCCCCTTACTTTGCTTTCCAGCTCTTTGTCTGCTGTTGGGAGTAAACCGCAATCCTCTGCCAAAAGATTTGCCTATTAAAGGATAAGCATCTTGCCCATGCATAACTGATGAGGGGCCTTAAGAAATGTAAATATCCTCATAGAAATCTTCAGGCTTATCTTCTGCTTGGAGCCAGACTATTATTAGGGAATCCCTCTCTTGCAATGACTTGATAATTCCTGATATTTACACCTGTCCTGTTAAGCATGACCCTTTCCAGAGCATGTCTTCACTTCAAAGACCTTGAACTATGTAACCATTAAAGAAATGATGTCATCATCCATGGTATATAAGACCCTAGCCATCTAAGTAAAACGTGGCTTTTCCACCATTCATGTTGTCTGTCTGGTCTGTCTTGTGTGTCTTGTCTGTCTTTGTCTTCTTTCCTAGAGATATTGCGCCAACACCAACCCCCTACTCGGGACCTTTCGACTGGGGTGTGTGGGCTGGTCCCCCGCACTCTATACCATGGGGAACCTTGCCAAGTGCTGGGAGGGGAAGATCAAGGCAGGCAGATAATACAATCAACTTCAGCCTCCCTTGTAGCTTGGTGTGTCCTTGCAACTAAATTCCGGTCTAAGGGATATGAGAGGAAGCAATGAGTGCAACTTCTAGGCCTTGTACTTGTAAGGCCTGGACACACCCTAACTTTCCCCTGCCCATCAGCTGAGGAAATGGTGGGGCTGCAGCAATCACCTGGCACAGAGGCAGGGCACAACTGTCCGTCCAATCCTAGCTCTGGATATACGTATGTATGTCATTTACATTGGTGGATTTTTGCATAGCACCCTGGCTGGTACAGCATCCATTCATTCACTCTGTATTTACTGAGTGTCTTTGTTGTGGCAGGCATTGCTCTAGGCCTAGGAGGAAGTATTAGTGAGCAGAAACAAAGTTGGCCTTTTCTGCATCTTGACTGTGGTGATGGTCACAAAAATCTGCACCTGTGATAAAATTGCATAGAACTAAATAAACACACATACATGAGTACAAGTAGAACTGAGGAAATCTGTACAAGATCTTTGGCTTGCACCAATATTGACATCCTAGTTGTGATATTACATTACAGTTTTGCAAAAAAAAAAAAAAAAAAAAAACTAGGTAAATGATCCCTGTATTCTTTTTTTTTTTTAATGTTGATTTATTTATTTTGAGAGACAGAGAGATAGTGCATGAGTAGGGGATGGACACAGAGGGAGAGAGAAGCCCAAGCAGGCTCCACACTTCCAGTGCAGAGCCCAACGTGGGGCTTGAACCCACAAACCATGAGATCATGACCTGAACCAAAGTCAAGAACTGGAACCTTAACCGGAATCCCATTAACGGAATTCCTGAGCCACCCAGGAATCCCATGGATCTCTGTATTCTTAACAGCTGCTTGTGAATCTAATGATCTCAAAATAAGAAGAAACAAAAAGACTAGGACTTTGGTCTCTTTGTGCTATAGTCTAGAATGGTGTCAAGAGAAAATCCAGAGAAACTAACTTGGTATATTTTATTGAGCCAGAAATAAACTATTTGCAAACAGGGATACTTCAAAACAAAAGTGGGTATTAGCTGGCTACCAGCAGTTACAGCTCAATTTATAGAGCACAAGGAAATACATTTGTTTTCTATTGTGATTGGTTACTAGAAACTGATATTTTTTTAGGGTAGAAGCACAATATAAGAGTACTTGAAGAGTACTCGTGCGTAGCTGACTAGGGAAGCTATAGGTTATGCTGATGTGAAGAAGGCTTAATTTGTTGAAGGTCAGAGTCAGCATTTTGGAAAAATCAGGACAGTTAATCTTTGTGAACTAAATCTTTGTTTATATGACTAAGTGTTTGGGCTAGAGGTATATTTGAACTGTGGCCTCCACTTTGGTCTTTCTTTAACCATGGGAATCAAAAGATTAGAAAATCAAAAAGTTACTGATGACAACCTCTGCATGGCAGCAGCCTCACTTCAACCATTCAGATGACAACAGTGTCCTGAAGTCTGCAGAGCACAATTGCAGTAAAGGAACTCAGGGCAGAGCTGCCAGGCAGGAGTGCTAACTTTAGGCTGTGAAGTGAGAGAGATATAAAGTCCTTTGTTCTTTAAGTAGGATGTCCATGCTGACAGTTATCATCCAAACCAAGACACCTGTGAAAATAATCACAGCGTGTGTAAACAGATCAGTTGGTTCCTCAATTTAAAATTTTTTAATGTTTATTTATTTTTGAGAGAGAGAAGGAGCATGAGTGGGGGAGGAGCAAAGAGAGAGGCAGACACAGAATATGAAACAAGTTCCAGGCTCAGAGCACAGAGCCCAATGGGACACAGGGCTCAAACTCATAGCTCTGAGATCATGACCCAAGCGAAAGTCAGGACACTTAACCAACTGAGTTACCCATGCACCCCTGGTTGCTCTATTTTAAAAGCATTGTATCATTGGCTCTTTTAGTTATAGAATCCTGGTTTCTTCTAACCAATACAGAAACTGATGCTGCCTTTGTCAGCATCAAATAGCTTAAGAGAAGGGAACCAATAAACCCCAAATCTCAGTGAGTTAATTGTGCTTAAAAGAATTTTTCTTGGGGCACCTGGGTGGCTCAGTCGGTTAAGTGTCTGACTTTGGCTTATGTCATAATCTCACAGTTTGAGAGGTCAAGCCCTGCGTCGGACTCTGTGCTGACAGAGTCAACCTGCTTTGGATTCTGAGTCTCCCTCGCTATCTGCTTTGGATTCTGAGTCTCCCTCGCTATCTGCTCCTCCCCTGCTCACGCTCTGTCACTGTCTCTTTGTTTCTTTTTCTCTCAAAAATAAACATTTTTTTAAAAGGGCATTTCTTGTTCATACAAAATTTAATATGGTGCTGGTGATCCTCCTCTATCTTCTAGTCAACTCATTTTGAATATGAACTTTCCAGGTTGCTGGAACAGTAGATAAGAGAGCTAGAGGATTACAGAAATTTTTGTGGGCCAACCCAGGGAGTAATTTACATCACACCACCCACATTTCATTGACCAGAACCCAGTCATGTCATCACCCCTAACTGCAAAGGAAACTGGGAAAAGTAATCCTATAAGCCCAGGGATAGAAATTCTGTCACGGGTACATCACTGCAAGCTGGGTGAGGACACTAGTCTGGCCTCTGCATCTTTAGATTGACTCCTTACACCTTGGTGTGTGTGACTGTGCCATTCCCAGAGAAACCGCTGAAGCTGCAGGAAAGCAGTTCAGAAGTCTATAGCAGTGAGTCAACTTATTTCACTTTCTCTCCGGTTATTTTAGTTTTTAATCTACCACCATTCATCTCATGGGACACAGTTTTCTTCCTCCATTTTATAATCCTCTCTCCCTCTGTATTAGATGGGTTCTTCTTTTTTTTAATTTAAAAAATGTTTATTCTTTTTTTTTTGACAGAAAGAAAGCATGCATGTGAGCGGAGGAAGGGCAGACAGAGGAGACAGAGGATCCAAAGCAGGGTCCATGCTGACAGCAGAAAGCCCCACATGGGGCTTGAACTCTCAGAACTGCACGATCATGACCTGAACCAAAGTCGGACACTTAACTGAGTCGCCCAGTCACCCATTAGATGGGGTTCTTAAGAGAAAAAGATAGATACAGATATAGATAGGAGATATATATATATAATATATATATCTTTATATATATCATATATATATATAGGAGAGAGATTGATTTATTTGAAGAAAGTGGCTTATACAATTATAGAGGCTGGCATGTCCAAGATCTGCAGGGTGGGCCTGCAGGCTAGAGACCCAGGGAGCAGGACTGGTGCTGCAGTTCAAGTCTGAATGTCCAATGCTGGCAGAATTCCTTTTGGCTCCAGGGAGGTCAATCTGTCTGGTCTATGCATGCCTTCACTTGATTGGATGAGGCCCACCCACATTATGGAGGGCAATCAATTTAGTCCATCAATTTAAATGTTAACCTCTCATCCAAAACCACCCTCAAAGAAACATCCAGAATGATATTTGGTCACATATCTGGGCACCATGGTAGCTAAGTTAACACATAAAACTAATCACATCCTCCAAGGCCAGTTTTTAACAGTTTATATTTCTTGTCAAGAGTGGAAGACAGGATGTTGTGTAATGGGGGGAGGGGGGGGTAAGGGTCAAAGCTGGGTTCAAATTCCTAATTTTACTCTGAATTGCAGTCTCATTTGTAAAATGTGAATAAGAATGTTTACCTTGAGTAATTCTGGAAAGATTAGATAGTGTATGTGAGACACCTAGACCCATTGCTGACTTATAAATGAGGGCAATTATTAAGATTTCAGTTTGAAAAAAAATTCTTCTAAGCACTTTACATTTCTGCCTATAGTTGCTTTTTTATTTGTAGGTGACCCTTGACCTTTTTCATTTTCCCTGTGAGGTTTAGCAGTATATCAACAGGAAACTCCCTGCCACAGTGTAACACAGTGTATAGCTCTCATGTGGTTTCACCAACTCCAGGTAGTCAAGTTGCCAACAGTCAGCTGTGTCCTAGTTTTCCATGAGCCATCACTGACCACCCATGTAACGTCACATGTTTGAACAACTTATTTAGGCATATCAGAGAAAATCCAAGGGGAAAGAGGAGTCAGGAAGAATTGTAAAAATAAATAAAAGGCAGGAATTGGCAGGAGATGATGTTGGGAGAAAAGGAAATAGAAATCAGATTTGCTACTAATTTGTGTTCTTACACCATTTTAGAAATTAGCATCTACATTTATGCTGATTGGATAAACCAACTCTTCTTATCCTCTCATTCAACAAACCTACAGATTTCTTTATTGGGGTGGAGTTGAGGAAGTTTTCAAAGTGGGCCAAAGCCACATGGGAACATGTGTCATAATAAGTGACACGATCTTCCATAAATTAAGCGCAGCTGAGGACTTAGAGTACATAATGTAGAAGTTATCAAACTGCTCCTTTGAGCCTTATTCTTTTGGTTAAACACCTAGCTGAGCCACTTTCAAAAAAGAACCAAACACACTGGCTTTAACAATACTGGCCTCTCTTTCTCTTTCAGATAATAGTACAGTGGTGGGTAGGGGAGTGGTCCAGGACCAAAGCTGCTCTGCTCCACAAGGTCACTGGGTAATGAGGCTGACATGGTGGCTTTACATCATCAGTGCATGATATCTACTGTGGGTTCATTATGTCACTCCAGCCGTTCCCTTTCCCAGCCAGATGGAAGAGGCAAAGTAAGCAGAAGACTAAGAGCTTCCTTTTTAGGGAATAACCTGAGAGCTGCCCTTTCACTTCTGCTCACAGCCTATTAGCCAGAAGTTTAGAGGGAAGCTGGACATATGCCCTGCCCAAACTCTTCTGGGAGGGGTCTGATTACTAAATGGAACAAGGTGAGACTGGGTGCCTTGGAGTAATTAGTAATCTTTGCTGTACCTGGTTCTTTGGAGGTGATTCAACTCCCTTGGAAGAATCTGTTAGACCCAGTGGGCAAATCCCCAATTCCCCACTCTATTAGAAAAGCTTTACTTTCATTTATTTGAGAGTACTATCCAAATTTCTATCTAAAAAATGGGTTTCTACACACAAAAAAGTTTGAAGACCGTTTTGCAGATTAGTGTGCCATGGTGGAAAGAGAAGCTTACATCAGTGAAATAACTTAGCCAGAGGACCTTGTTACACCTTGAAGCTGTACCTCCACTCCCTGGCCACCACCATTCTGACAAGCAGACCCTGAGGCAAAGAGGGTAGGGAACTGTCAAGAACCAGGCTGTACCTCCTCACATATGAGGCTCATTTGCATTCCCACCTGATCCCTCTTCCACACTCAGCACTAAACAGTCTCTCAATCCCAAGATTGAAAAATCCCATCTTGCTTTGAGTGCAGTCACTGAGGGGAATGCAGTGGGGGTGGTGCTCAGAATCAGGGAAATGGAGATAGACACAAGCAGGAATAGGCCATCTGGATTTGCTAACTGGTGTTTATGGAGGCAAGGGTCTCACCCTCCTACAAAGACTGGGAGACAGGGACCTTTTCTGCAAGTATTGGCTACAATAAACAATTCTTCTGGCAGCTTTAAGCTTTCCCACTCAGGAACTTCAGGGGGCTGGAGTAGACATCCCAAGCACATGGCCTTGAACTGTTAGAAACTATGCTAGTGTTTGTCCAGTCTCTTAATGCAGGGTTAGGACTGAGTGGTTATCTGCCAAAGTTCTACAGCGCTCACAGCCCACACCTCGTCCATAGCGGGGATCCTTGTGGGTCAGGCCCAGAACAGCACGGCTCTTAGAACAGGGAGAGTGAATCAGACCCAGGGCTTCCCCGATCGCAGCGCCACACAACCCCAACTTCTCCTAAGCACCCCTGCTGGGTTGGAAATCTTTCCCGGCACAAGCTGGGACAAGAGGAGCCCTGGTTACCATCACCCAACTTCTTGGTTGTCCTCACGGTTTTTGTAATTTTATTGTCCTCACGTTTTTACAAATTAGAATAGCCTGTAGTCACAACTTGGGTCCCCGAGCTTCCTAGAGCGGCTAAGCAGGGAACAGGGCTCCAGGTCAGACGTTTGACAGCGCACAGAGCTTTGGCGCACAGAGCTTTTGGGTTGCACACGGACCGCTGGACTTGGCCCCGGCAGGCCAAGGAGCTTTGCATCGGTGACCTCCCAGGCTGTCTTTTGGAGTTCTAGCCCCCTACCTAGTACACCTTGCTCCTCAGCTCTTCTCCATACCCCACCTCCAACCCCTACCTTGTCCCCCGGAGCACTTTCCTTCTCTTTCACGCACGGCCTTGACCCATCCCACTTAACACTTGTATTTGCTGGTGCCTTTTAAGTTCAGCTTCTTACTAGCACTGTGTCTACCTGTAACCTTCTTCTTCCTTCTCTGCTGGGTAATGCCTGCTCAGCCTCAGCCCACAGCCCTCAGCCCCCAGCTACAACACTGGCTCTTCATTTTTGTCTTTCCCTGAGCCCCCAGATGAGGTCAATCTCTGCTCCGCCTCGCCACCTCCAGACTTCCCCCAAAGTGAGGCCTCAGCTGTTATCTACTCTTATGAAGTCTAGCAGTGAAAAGAGGCAAAGGAATAGAGAAGTAGTTCATTTGATGGCACAGCAGAGTGAAAGCAAGGCTGACTCAACACTGGGGTCAAGGACATCATCTTTTGAAAGCAGACGTAAGATGCTATTGAAGAGAAGAAAGGTGGTCAGGGCAATAGAATTGAAGAAGGAGGCCTGGTTTAGAAAAATCAACAAGAAAGAAAGGCAAGTATGCCCATGGCGACAAAAGAAGCAGGCCTCACAGGTATTAGTGGTGAACCTGCCCTGTACCTGTTGTTCAATAAATGTTTGAAGGGGGAGAGATTTAAAAAACTGTGGTTATCTACTTCAGATGACCTCAGTCTTCTTAGGGAAGTATAGTTAAGTCTTATGCAATATGGACATTGAGCACCAAGGGCCTATGAAGAAATATTCTCATTTGTTGGTGTGTATTAGTCAGGCTTGACTAATAAACCAGATCAACTAATAAGTAGACCCAAAATGCAATGGCTTTGCAATGTAGTCTCTATAACTTAATAGTTTAAATTTAACTGAATTTAACAGTCCAGGATGGGCTTTCAGGTCAGTGATTACCCAGGCTCCACACATCCTCTAAGATCTTGAGAATGAAGAAAGAACAAAAGAAGCATGCATAGGAGGTTGTCGTAAGCCTGGTATGGAAGGAACACACAATTCTTCTCACATTCCTTTGGAAATACATCAGTCATGTGGCCTCGCCCATCTGCAAAACAAACAAACAAACCAGAAAATGTAGTCTAGCTGTGTGTCCAAAGACGGGAAAACAAAGTTTGGTAGACAGCTAGTGGTTTTTACTATGGTAGGCAGAGTACTGGACTCCAAAGATGACCTAATCCTCAGAACCTGTGAATATACTGCCTTACATGGCAAAAGGGACTTGCAGATGTTTAGGTTCTTGAAATGACTATGTTACATTACAAAACAGTTATGTTATGCCTTGAGTTTAAAATGGTTGTGTCCTGAAAAGAAAAAAATGTTCCATATCTGGTCAGATTTTATCCCCTTAGGGCCCCTGGGCACCAAGGTGATCATCACTGTGATGTGCTTCTTCTCTGCCCAGATGCCAACTTGCTTCTGATAAAATTTTGAAGCTGGATAACTAAAGGAGGAGCTTATTCTAATCGTATAATGGGTGTATGTTTGTGGCACCTTTCCACAAGTCTACAGCCCACCAGAAATACTGCAGTTTGGAAATTGCTAAAAGAAAGGATGTCAGGAAGGTGGGAGAGGTAAGCTGGAATCCCAAGTGAAGGACCTACAGCAAGTGGCATGGGCCCATTGAGTCATCAAGGCTATGCTCTATGCAGAAGTTCTAGCAGAGTGTTTGTCTACCATCCCCTACTCCTGACTGATTAGGCTCTAAGGCACAGTTAGTCTTAAGATTCTTAGAGAGTTCACAGGCCATGACAGTCAGTTAACCTCAGAGACAGCTAAGGCTGGTGGATGAGGAAGGCCCTCAGTGGTCAGCATATCCAGACAAAAGAAACTAGATAACATCCAAGGTTCTAGATGTTGGGGTTAGCGAGAGAAGAATGGGGAAATGATGTAACTCTTCCCATAAAAGTGGCTAAAAACTTTTTTTATGGGGAGGAGGGTGATAAGATCACAGGAAGAAGAAGGTGTTAGTCATAGTGTTTGCTGGAGTCCAGCTCTAGCAGGTCTAGAGTTCCCTGAAGGATGGAGAGTGTCGGCTAGAGACAGTGAGAGAGCCTCAAGTTTCTTTCTGATCACCAGGAAGGCATCTCTGTTCTGTCTGTTTTGATGTCTTTATTAATAGGTGAAGTGATAACATGACATCAGAAAATAGAATTTTTTACAGTGGCTAGTTTTTTGTGATAAGATGCTTTGATCATCACAAGTGTACAGACACAGGTTTTACAGAAGCATTCTTGTAGAACCATCCTTGGCATCAGTCCCCCAGATTAAGAAAGTAACAAACTTATCTTATTTTGCATGGGTTGGTCTTTTGACATTATTTATGACTTTGTCTTTAATTAACAACTTACAACCAAGTCCTGTAATGAAGTTACAGTGAGGTTGAATAAATTTTATAACCAAGAGAATAACAGGATGTTTTTAGTAAAAAAAAAACAGGATAACATTCACATTAAGTTAGTAACGCTAAAATTAAAACATAGGTTAAGTTGTACATAGATAGGCTAGGAGTTATTTTATCTAGCTCATTAACCACAAGAGAAAGAATGCCTGTTAACAAGTTGCTTGAGCAAGCCCTTTCTTTAAAGTAAGCACAATGGAGGCCCTATGTGTGTTAGCCTTGCACCTGGGTTTCTATTTTCTTATCCATCCTCATAACAGTACAGGAGTGGGGGCGCCTGGGTGGCTCAGTTGGTTAAGCGTCCAGCTTCTGGCTTCGGCTCAGGTCATGATCTCAAGGTTCGCGGTTCAAGCCTCACGTCGGGCTCTGTGCTGACAACTATCTCAGAGCCTGGAGCCTGCTTCGGATTCTGTGTCTCCCTCTCTCTCTGACCCTACACTGCTCATGCTATCTCTCTCTGTCTCTCAAAAATAAACAAACATTTAAAAAAATCTAAAAAAAAAATCAGTACAGAGTGAATCTTGGGAAGGGACTATGTTCTGTCCTTGCCCGTTTCTTATCTCCAAGTTAGGCTTCTTTTCTCCAGGCCAAACTTAAATGCAACTCTTGTGTTTTTAAACCCTTCATAGTCTATGTTTCGATTCTACAAGGGCCTTTTGGAAGAGTCTTTCAATGAACATCTACAGTGCTTTGATCTAAAATCTCCTTTGTAGGGGTAGGAATATGCTTCTTCTCATGAGGTATCTGTGTGTGGAATATCAGTCTGATTTGGAATATTGTGAGGCCTAATCAATAACAGCAGTTCCATTCCCAATATGAGCCAGTAGTAGAAGGAGATACTAGTTTCACTTCATGGTAGGAGCTGTCCAAACATCTGCCATTTCCTCGCTGTGACTGTGTCATCCAGCAAGGGTGACATGGCTCCCAGCAAGTATTGTTATTATAGTATTTCTGTTGTAACATGATTTTATCTTTATTTTTAAAGGAAAAAAAAGGAACACTCCTGAAATAATATCTGGAACCTCCAAGGATTGTGCCCATTGCAGTGTCTTGTTTGTTTTATTTTAATTGTATCTTCAGAGGACAGGGTCTAAGAAATAATTTCTTTGGCCTAAGTGACTTCAGAATGAAAAAACTTTAAATACGTGACTGAAATGGCTTCAAGATGACTTAATTATTAGTAAATAGCTAACATCTGTATCTCAGATATTGTTTTGTGGAAGAAGATGAACTTTCTTGATAACAGGCCAACTGAAACAAAATTGGGAGGATGGCAGTGTGCCCTCCAAAAAATGTTATCAAAAAATTATTTACTGGGCACATGGGTGGCTGAGTCAGTTAAGTGTCCCACTTTGGCTCAAGTCATGATGTCACGGTTTGTGGGTTGTGTGCCAGGCTCTGTGCTAACAGCTCGGAGCCTGGAGCCTGCTTCAGGTTCTGCATCTCCCTCTCTCTCTGCTCCTCCCCTGCTTATGGTCTGAACTTTATCTCTCAAAAATAAATAAATGTTAAAAAATTTATAAAATTGGGGTGGAGCCAAGATGGCAGAGAGGAAGGGAGCTCTGTAAATTCCACCCACTCCATCTATCGAACTGAGAAGGACATTACTCTCATCTGCAAGAGCAGAAGGAGAAAATACGGACTCCAGAAGGAAGAGAACCTGAAGGATACATGAGTGAGTGAGTGGGAACTGGGGAGATTGGAAAACAGGCCAGCCTGGGATGGGCCGGGGAGGCAGGAGCCCCAGCCCAATGCGGGGCAAGCACGCAGAGCCCGAGAGACAAAGGGAAGAGAAAGAGAGTCTGAACACGCTCATAGTACTGTCTCTGGGGAAGAGGTAAAGAACGCTTGGCCGTGCTTGGAGAGAGAAACCCACTCCATAGATAACTGCTGGGTAGCCGGAATCCTGAACCTGGGTGGCCCAAAGGAAGGAACAGCTTCCAGCCCTAGGCCATCTCAGCCGGGAATCAGCGGCAGCTGTGGCTGCAAGAGGTGGCTGCGCTAGGGGCGCACGCTTCGAACTTGGTTTTGGGAATGGGACCATGCACCGCATTTCCACGGCGCATATCACCCCCTGCACTGGCTGCGCAAATCCCGAATCCCGGGTGCCCACAGGAAAAAATAGGGCCCATACCTATGCGACCCCGGACAGGGAGTCGGCAGCGGGTGGAGGCCTGGGCATGCGCTTAGGCTACAGGAGCTCCCAGCTCATTTCCAGCAGCACACAGCGCCTTGAGCAACAGCTATCTGAAGCCAAGAGAGACTCAATTTTTTTTTTCTCTTTCTTACCCCATTGCAATCGCGATCCTGGCTGGGGGTGGGGACTACACAATTGAGTCTGTGAAGGTGCGCACTTCACCTCCTGCTGCTCATTTCGCCTCAGGCAGGGACAGCTGAAATCCCTGCCTGAGCCAAGACAAACTGATTCCTCCCCCTAAGGAGCCAGCCATCAAAACAAATACATTTCATCTGTGATAGCGCAAACGTGCGCGGACTGGAACTTTGAACTGAGGCGGGCCTGGAAAATACAACTCGGCTCAACTGCAGCCCAAGGAGATCAGACACATTAGAGTGGCCTACCATGCTTAGTTTAGCGGAGCTTGGCATGCCGCCATTCTAGGCTGCCTCTGAGAGCAGCCTCCAAGACCTACCACATCAAACCACGCCTATCCACGAGGGGGAGCTGCTGCTTTTCTTTCTTTCTTTTTTTTTATAAAAAAATTTTTTTTCTTCACGTTTTTCGTCTTTATTTCTTTGTTATTACTACCTTTTTTCCTTTTTCTTTACTTAATTCTTTTAAATTTTTACTCCTTATTTTCCTTTCTCCTTTCTCCCTTACTTTTTTACCTTGTTGCAACCCAGATATATTCTCCTGTATCTCATCCTTACCTCTCCCCTCAACTGGTCATGCACTTTTAAACTGTCTACTGTCCTTTGTTGTCTCTGACCCCCTTTTATATATTTTATTATTTTTTTGTCTTCTTTCTCTTTTCTTTTTATTTTCTCTTCTTCTCTTCTTTTCTTCTCTTTCCTTCCCATTTTCTTTCTTTTCTTTCCCCCCTTTAAAGTGTTTCTTTGTTTGATTTGTCTGTGTGTATGTGTGCTTCTGTTCCCTCTGTGTTTGTCTTGTCTGTTTTCCTTCTTAGGACTACACCAATAAACAAGTGTGCAAGAAGGCGAGTCCCAAATATTGCAGAGTAGGGAAATAAAATACTCACAGGCACAACAAGAGAAACCGAGAGACACCATTAAGAGAATATTTCCTGAAACGACAGGCCCTGGAGAGTCAATAAGCCTCCTTTAACAAAGAAATATTAATAGGTGCACAGTGCACAATGAGCTTTCTAAAGGTGACAAGAGACAGAAAACTAGCAAAAATGACAAAAGGAAGAAACTCTCCCCTGAAGAACTTCCAGGAGGAAGTCACAGCCTCAGAACTGCTCAAGGCAGATCTAGACAACATATCAGATCAAGAATTTAAAAAGCTTGTCATAAGATTAATCACTGGGGTTGAAAAAAGCATCAAAGAATCAACTGATGAGTTGAAAAAGGCTATAGGTGAGGTGAATAACAAACTGGAGGCAGCCACCTCAAGGATTGATGAGGCAGAGAGAAAAATAGGTGAATTAGAAGATATAGTTATAGCAAAAGAGGAAGCTGAAAAAAAGAGAGAGAAATTAATCCAGGAGCAGGAAAGGAGAATTCGAGATCTGAGTGAAACAATCAAACGGAACAACATCCGTCTCATAAGAATTCCTGAAGAGGAAGACAGAGAGAAAGGGCCTGAAAGGATACTTGACCAAATTATAACTGAGAATTTCCCAAATCTGGGAAAAGAAATAGACATTCAAATTCAAGAGGCACAAAGAAGCCCCGTAAGACATAATTTGAATTGGCCTTCAGCACGACATATCATAGTGAAACTGGCAAAATATAAAGATAAAGAGAGAATTCTGAAAGCAGCTAGGGAGAAAAGGGCCCTCACATACAAAGGGAAACCTATCAGAGTGGTTACAGACCTATCTAACGAAACCTGGCAGGCCAGGAAGGAATGGCAGGAAATCTTCAATGTGATGAGTAGAAAAAATATGCAGCCAAGAATCCTCTACCCAGCAAGCCTGTCTTTCAAAATAGAAGGAGAGATAAAGCTTTTCCCAAATAAACAAAAATTGAGAGAATTCATGACCACCAAACTAGCCCTACAGGAAATCCTAAGAGGGACTCTATGAGGGAAAAATTGCAAAGAATACAAGGTGCCAGAGACACCACTATAAACATGAACTCTAGGGAGAACACAATGACTCTAAACCCACATTTTTCGATAATAACATGGAATGTAAATGGACTGAATGCACCAACCAAACGACACAGGGTAGCAGAATGTATAAAAAAAAACAAAACCCATCTATTTGCTGTCTACAGGAGACGCATTTTGGACTGGAAGACACCTTCAGGTTGAAAGTAAAGGGATGGAGAAATATCTATCAGGCGACTGGAAGCCAAAAGAAAGCTGGAGTAGCCATACTAATATCAGACAAACTGGACTTTAAAGTAAAGGCAGTAACAAGAGATGAAGAAGGACATTATATAATAATTACAGGATCTCTCCATCAGGAAGAGCTAACAATTATAAA